>CM055265.1:197734169-197795390 GCA_029237695.1 Conchocele bisecta | reverse complement strand
ATTAAAAATTAAAATCTCGCAGTTTTTTCACAAATCGAGGGTCTTTTAGGGGACCCCCCACATTTTTCAGTCATTATCCGTACAATGGAAACAAACGTAGATTCAGACATCATGTGTCATTGTCTCAAAATTAATAACACCATTGTTTGACATAAACATACAATATGACATTCTTGTGCGTTTTGTAATTTTTTACCAAATTGAGGGTTGCATAGGGATCCACAAAAGGAGTTTGTCACTTTTTACCCAAATCGACTACTGGTTCAAAAAGAACACACCTTTCACCACACGCATAACATATGCGAAACAATGGTTTTGTTGGTTCTCTGGATATATTGAATACATTAAAACTTATTGACATGTAAAATAATCAGCATAAGCCATTATTTTTAGTCATTTATTCAAATTGGTAATGTAGGCATCCATTTTTTAAAATTCTCATTTTGTAAATACTGCTACAAATTATGTTACGATACGATATGTGTGTAATATGTCTAGATATATGTTTTGGTCAAGGATCATGATAAATATACTTTCAATTTGATTGGATGCATCCCCGAGTCATGAATATGCAAATTAGGCATTCAAATAATAAAAAAACATGCTTATTTTCACACATCGCTTTTAAAAATATTCATAAGCGCGTACTTTTCATAGCATTTTAATGTCTGGAACCTGTTATGCTGTGTTTGTGTATTTATACTTTATTGCAAAAAGAACTGATTCATTGATAAACTCATATAATGTATTGTTATGCAAATAAGATACTACGTCACATAATATTTTCATCAGCACAATGCTCAAATATAAAAGTATCACATGCTAGGAGATTAAGTTATGTATTTCAATAGTCATAAATGTGACTATGTATTTCTACAATGATAAATACGATTGTGATTTGATTGGGTATATTCCCGAGTCATGAATATGCAAATTATGCATCAAATTAATAAAACATGTGTCCTTATTAATGCACGTGGTTACGCAATATAATATAAGCATAATGTGTATATGATTTGTGCGATGACATTCATTCATTATAGTAATACACACAGCTGGGTTGACGTTATTTACACTTTCTGGCACACAAGTTTTGATGGTTGTTCCCAATGTCAAAATTACTGCTGAGTACAAAAAATACATTTCTTAAAAACACAAACCTAGCAGATTTTTCACAATTTGGGGGGTTTCTAGAGACCCGAATTTTTAACTTATTATTCTCGACAAAACAGAAATACATGTATACGTATGCAGTTTATCGAAGTAGTTATATCACTGTAGTGTATATAATAAACACCATTCTTAGGAATACAAATTGTGCAATTCATTATCAAATTGCCATACGATTCTAATGTGTGAGGGTCACAAAGGGAGTACAATTATGTCGGTCGAATGCCTATTCCAGAACGTTTGATCACAAAAAAAAGAAACGTTTATTATTTAGATCCAAATGTTTCAGTGTTTTCTATGTATGTCACATATTCAAGTAAGGATAATATGAATTGAATATATTGTGATTAATAATAGAGGAATTTGGCACCAAATGAGGTTCTTACAGGAAAGCAAGCCGAGTTACGGCGTTTTCGCAATCGCAAATCACAATTGATTTTGTGAAAGTTATGAAACTCGTCACAGATTGAATGCTATCTTTAAATTTGACTGCGACGTTTGTGGTGCACATACTTATATGATTAATATCTATGTCTAGCGATTATTAGATGCAGTGTGATAGAGACCAGAGTATTCTAAATATGAGGGTCACACAGGGATTTCAATTTTACATACAGATGAGCATGACACTGCGGATTTACAGTCACAATGGCCAAGTAAGTGTGCATTTCTCATATATCTGCTTTGTGGGCACATATATACGAGTGTGTCCGTTTATACTTTCATGTATATTGTACACAACACATAATGTATACTACATCTATATAGTGTATTCAATTCATTGGCTGTTGTAGTACATACTATACAGATATTAAATGTATACATTGTACATACACATTCTGGCACACGGGATTTGATGGTTGTTCCAATGTAAAAATGTCTGCAGAGTTTAAGAATCAAATTCTTAAAAAAACACAAGCCGAGTATGCATTTTCACAAATTGAGGGTTTTCTGGGGACGCTCTTTTTAACTTGTCATTTTCAACGAAATTTATGTATGACATTTATCAAAGTACTTGTGCATATAATAAACACCATTCTTAAAAAATGAATACACATTGTATCATGCATTATCATATGTGTCATAGGATAATTAAGAGTGAGGGTTACACATGGATTTCAATGTATGCCGGTTAAAAGTCATATGTCGATTCAATAACGTTTTGTCTTGCGAAATGTCTTATTTCTAACCATTTGTTTCAGGGTTGTTGTTTAATTTACGGCACATAATCAATGAAGGATGATCTGGATTGAGTTTATTGTGATTATAATTAGAGAAATTTAGCATAAAATGAGGTTCTTACATGACGGCAATCCGAGCACCGCCTTTTTCGCAAATCAAAGTTCTTGTTTACGCCCACCCGTCTGTCCGTTTAAACGCAAGGTTTTATAATGATTGTATCTCCAGTCACACATACAGCAACGGCATACATTTAAACACATCACATAACATACTTCACAAACTTATGAATGTATTGTGAAAATCCACATATATAATATCCTACATCTGTTAAGCGTATACCAGAACGTCATGGATGTGAGTTTTGCAATGGGACTTATCACATCATATGGTATGACGTGGAGCAGGTACCTAGTAGCATATGTCAGGTTTTGGAAAGTGGTAACAACCTTGATGAAGATAAAGACGATTGCGATACAATGGTTACAGACAGAAACATGGTGAATAATTCGGGCTACTGCGATAGTGATGATGAATTGAGCTTCAGATACAATTGCCGCACTGTATAGTTATGAATAGTGTTCAGACAAGTACATATTGAACAATCATTATGCTGTATTATATCATTTCATATCATTGTAAAAAGAACATTCAAATACGAATTTTTGGCATGTGATTGATAGGCAGATTATGAGCTACCTTGATTAAAATACAGTCACTGGCACATGGTCAATGTACATACCTAAATGCAACAACACCACGTGGACATATATGTTTATTTGTTATATCTGATTCATTATTTGGTGCATGCCATTCCCTTCGTAAATAATGTTCATAAGTGTATAAATGTATGTGACCCGCCATCATTATTATGTTGTAAAGATTCAAGCTTGAGAGTCGTCATGGTTGTCATTCATATTGTGATGAGCTGATGTATTCAGCTAGTAACGTAATTGAATCTCACAGTTTATTTGATCCTTTAGCCTCAATGAACGGCACACTGTGTTAGTTTGTGTAGTATATAGGTTCATATTTCTCACTCGGTGTAAGTCGTGGTCGCCATTTGAACCGTTTTATTATAACGGTTTGAATGGCTTGTCGCGGCATACAGCCTGGGTGAGCAAGATGAAAATAGTACATTGTATATATAAAATTTAATGAGGACAGAAAGAGTTTAGAATGCAGTGGACTAGCAACAAACTGATTGTGAAATGATTTAGCCTAATCATATCTCTTGGCTAATATGTCTAGTGAGAATACATTTCCATGAAACCATCATACATGTTTGTTATATGGCTATAAATGTGCTTTTTGCTGTTTAATGCCAATAAACGAATTGAATTGAATTGAATATAGTGGTAATGTAAATTTCCTTCTCCGCGTATTGGACCGCATGTTTTCAGAACCAACTGGCGTCAAATATAAAGTAGATTTGCATTCACTAACCGTCTGATAGCGTTGTAGATTTCTTAACATTGCAATAGATTATCTTAATTCTGCTGCTTCCAACTGGTCATTTAACATACATCTTTGTAAAACCTTTATACAGTCACTCAAGCGCGTCCAGAACAAGAACAAATCGTTTCGCAATTATTCGCCATAGTTGTTATTTTACTTTATACTTATATTACAGTAATATCTGCATACATGTATTAACATAATTATATCTTGCAACATATACAATCAACATCCACTAAACATTAGGGTGGATTTAATGAAAGCCCCACTGAAAATAATGATGTCAAACCTGACGTCAGTTGATTCTGATAAACATGACTCTCTCATCTGTGGCGCCTACATCTCCAGTTTACACTGTGTATGTGCGATGAAGCCATACATTTACTTGTGCCTCACTTTAGCAATCTATATATGGGCCGCGCTCTGTGAAAACCGGCCTTAATGACAAAATTTTCAATTTGCATTTTTTTACATTTTCTGATGCGTACACCTTTCAAAAACAATATTCTGAAAAGAAAATGCAATTATGTTTAATAGTTTTTATTTTTTCTCTCTTTTTGTAGCACCATGTGAATCACGCACGAAAAACAAACGTAACGTCATCGAGAAAATGACGTTATTGAAACGGCGACGTTTGTACAATGCAACTCAATAACCTGCTTGCTGTAAACTGTATTTGTTGATAAGTTGCACTAAATGTATCTACAAGTGTTAGTATGTATACTATCAAACATTCATCACAATAAAATTATGATACGTACATGTAGTGAACAAAACAAACGCACAACTATTGATTTTAAATCTATAATTAGCCGACCTGTGGCTTCGTAATTTGTCACCCTCGCCATAATATATTCATATACGTGTCGTCAGTAAAGATAAGATGTAATTATTTAAGAATTGGCGTCATTTACAGTTAAATTGTGACGTCATTTATTGATTTAGACAATACGTCACCAAAGACCAAAAAACTAAACGGCATTCCTGGTGTTGGAAATTGTAAATTATATGCACATCGTATCGGTGATTGAAACAAATGCATTTTATTTCAGTAGAAATGAATGACCAGAATTTGGATATGGCTGCACATAACAATGACTTCAGCGCCCGATGGGGTCCAGAGGGTAGTCGGAAACCCCCGGGAATTTTTAAACAAACTAAAAATCGACTGTTCATTCCCAGGCTCTCGGAATTAAATTTACATCTCACAAAGCGGGACTGTGTAGCCAATATAACTGGCGGACGGGCTAATGTACATGTACCCCGTACTAGCAGGTAGCAGGTCTATGGAAAAACAAATGCTGCGCTGACCCACACTCACTCGACTGGCACCACCGCCTCTGCCAGGAAAATGTGGAGATGTAACATACATGGTTGTATAATTGCTACATGTCCGATAGAAATACCGGCAGTATATTCTCTTGTCGGGAATAATTAATTTGAAAATGAAATGTGCCATTTAGTTTTGTTGTGTTTCAGAAAAAGTACATTCAGCGCATTTGTAAACAAAGAAACAGCCATGCTAAAAACAAGGGCGGATTCACGTAAGGGAAACCCCGGCGCTGCCCCCCCCCCCCCGCCCCCCCCCACCCCCCCCCCCGCCCCACCCCACCCCTAAAATTTGGCGAGTAAAGATATTTTTGCTCTAAAATGCGCCATAACGCAGCAAAATGGGGTGTAAATATCAAACATATTCCGGAGGGCATACCGCCGGACCAACCTAGCAGTCTCCCCAGCTCCGCTTGGTCGACGAACAAACGGTGCTAGTTCGAAAGTATAGTAAACTATTTCAATTAAGAAGTCCCGCCCCCCCCCCCCCCCCCCCCCCCCCACCCTAACTTGAAATTATGGGTCCGCCCCTGAAAAGCACCTTGGTGTACAGTGGCGCTTTTCTGCAGGTCAACTATACGTACCATACCAATACTATACGTATACTATACCGATACGATATGTTTTCTAATCGATATGCATATAATATAAACGTACGGTATGTTTGTAACATACATACCAACCAATATCGTATAGATATACCATTCAAATCGTACGTTTATACGATTTTTATACATGTGGTTAATTCTGGTACGTTTGTATCGTACAAACATACCAGATTTGTGTACGGTATAAATGTACCTGCATACCATAAATGTATACGATATATTAACGGTGTTGCAGTGTACTATTTCCCTAATATTTGGTCCTAATATTTGGTCCTCTTTGGAGTCGAGAATTTCTTTAAAATGAGAGGTGTTTTCAGTAGAATGAAAAGCCACACTTCGGGTATGGTATATTCATACCATACCCGTACGGATATATCGTATATACGAATGGATATCGTATGTTTGTATACTATTCGTATAGTACGTTTGTACTATACGATGATACGGTACAAACATATATACCAATATTATATGATCTTACGATATGCTCATTAAATATACCAATACTATACGATTACGATATGTATACATACGATATTAGTGTATACAAATAGGTAAGGAGCTACTGTACGTACATGTATTTTGTATAACTGCACACTATAACACAATCAGTGATTTACACACTAAATTTGTCCCGATCACAACATAGATTTTGTTGAAATGACGCTCCACACCCTGCGACTATTGTTCGAAGCGGCTCATTTGAATGTAGACGCGTTTAAGGTGTGCATGTGCTTTTGTATTATATTATTTACACGCCTCCGACTAGAACGGCCCTTTGTTAGCAAACAATTTAGTACAATGTAGTACAATGTAAGACAATTAACAACAATCTGGCAAAGTCGGACTTCTTAAATGTGTAAATGTTGGAGACCTGTGCATCTGTGCAGTCTGATCAGTGTCTGCAATGATTGCAAATATACTAGTAAAATTACTATACATTCATATAACCATATTTACAAGTGGTCATTTTAAAGAATATTTACATTGTTATCAAACGGCAATCATACGGCTGATTCAATGCGATATTTTTGAAAGTCGCTAAATATTACGTGACACCGAACACGTAAGTGGTAGAAGATACAGATAGAAATCATTAGGCTATGTCTTTGGTGGCGACACTTATGTATTACAATAATCTGATATAACCATGATTATTGTGGCGCAGTAAATATGCGTGTGACACAATACCAACACACTAAATACTAAAACATGTTTGGCACAGTGTCACCATGATGCGATATGCCAGGAACGGCGTATATTTTGGCACTACCATAATTATACATCTGTGATACGCTTATTTTTCTGAAAATTTCCAAATCTTATTTTGATGTTGACTTTTGAAATATTCGACAGGCGAAACAGTAAATTAAACGAATTAAGCCCTGTGCCCAGTTCTATTTGTTACATAATACTGATTATGTGATGGTGTTATCTAAAAATTACCGGTTGTATGGTTATTTAGTTTCAAATGTCGTCCATATATGAAAACAAATTCTACAAAATCACTACATGTTTCCTTGAAGGAAACCGAAAAAACTGACAACTGTCTGAACCACTATGGAAACAACTGTAAAATTCTGCTACGCGTATCCAGCATTAAAATGTTTGTGAGCCACAAATAGTAAAACGTACAATACGGTTATATATTTGTACAACGTTAACTTATTGAAATGACGCAATTATTTCAAGTGTCAAAATCCGACGTGACGTTGGTTTCAAGATAAACTTTGCGACGTCATTTTCAGGCTTTCATGACGTTGTCATTAAGGCCGGTTTTCACAGAGCGCGGCCCATATATATTGTGTTTTTTTAACCAGTGTAGATCACCGTGTTGCCACTGATTGTCGTGTAGTTGATGAACATGTATGTTATTAAATGTGTATATTCTGTTAAAATACGTGATGCAAGCTGAAGAACGACACTCATTATAAACGCAATAAATAGTTTTAACCAAGTAAGAATATGCCTAGTATATAATGAAATATAAACCAAATTTTAATTTATATTCAGTATGATAAAATATGTACAACGTATGTACTCTGTATGTATTTAATATGCGTAGCTCATGTGTGACTCCAATGAATTGAATGCTCTAGGAATGTAGTATACATTATTTGATGTGTATATTACACACGAACTTACAGACAGACACACTCGTATTGACGAATGGGCACATATTACTTTTGTTATTAAGAAATTACCATATTAGTGTGTGTACATGTGCCCGCACCGCAGAGACGTTATCAATGCACACTTACCTTGGCAGTTATGATAGTAAATCCACATAGTCTTGTTAATATATTAAGTATGTACAATTGAAATCCCTGTGTGACCATCACATTTAGAATACTAGACATAGATAATAAGCATGTGAGTATGTGCACCACACATGTTGAAGTCAAATGTAAAGACAGCATTTAAACTGTGACGAGTTGCATGACTTTCACTAAATAAATTGTGATTTGCGAAAACGCCTTTGTTCGGCTTGTTTCCCCTGTAAGACCCTCATGTGTGCAAGATTCCTCTAATAGTATCACAGTATACCAAATCCAAATTATCCTTCATTCAATGTGTGACACAAATAAAAAAACACTGCAGCAATTGGATGGATAGAAATAAAACTTTTCGGATGATAACACGTTCTTGAATAGGCATTCGACTGTCAATGGACATATTTGGAATCCACATATGACCCTCACGCTTTATAATTGCATGGCACATACGATAATGCATTACACAAGTCTATTCTTAAGACGGTGTTTTTTACATGCACTACAGTGGTATAACTACTTCGATAAATTGCATACATATATTTCTGTTTCGTTGAACATGACACATTAAAGGACAACGAGGCCCACTAGAAAAAAAACAATTTGTGAAAACATCTGCTAGCTTTGTGTTTTTAAGAAAATTAATATATTTTGACATTAGAAACAATCAGAAAACCCGTTTGTCAGAAAGTTTAGATAAAGTCAACCCAACTCTGTGTATTACTATGTTATGACACAGATCATATGCAAAATATGCTTATATTATATTGCATAACCACATGTTTTATTAATTTTTATGCCAAATTTATAAACATTCGTGATTCGGGAATATACCCAATAATAATCACAATCGTATTTATCATTATATAAAATACATATTGACATTATGACCATGGAAATACAGTCTTAGACAACTTAATATCCTGTGAAGTGAAACATTTATTTGAGAATAGTGCTGATGAGAAACTATTATGCGACGCAGTATCTCAATTGCTTAACACTATATTATAATAGTTCATGAATGGATCATTTTTTTTGTAATACAATATAAATACACAAAGATAGCATAATATGTTCCAGAGATAAAAATGGTATAAAATACGCGTTTATGAATATTTTTTATAGCGATATGTCAAAATAAACATGTTTTTTTTGTATTAATTTAATGCCTAATTTGCATATGCATGACTCGGGGACGCATCCAATCAAATTGAAAGTGTACTTGTCATGATCCTTGCCCATGAAAACATATATCTAGACATATTACACACTTTCGTATCATAATTTGTCACAAACTTATTTAAACAATTTCAAAGTTGGTGGCCTATATTACCAATTTATATAAATGACTAAAACTAATGGTTTGGGCTGATTATTTTACATATCAAATTTATTTTATGTATGTATTCAATATATCTCAAGAATCAACAAAATCATTGTTTTCAATATGTTGTGCGTGTGGTGAACGGTGGGACCTTTTTAAACCAGTATTCGATATGACTAAAACGTGACAAACTCCTTTTGTGGATCCCTATGCAACCCTCAATTTGGTAAAATCTTTACAAAACGCACAAAAACGTCATTATTTATGTTTATTTCCAACAATGGCGTTATCAAATTTTAGAAAATGACACAACATGTCTGAAATGAACATTCGTATCTCTTGTACAGTTCATGACTAAAAAATGGGGGTCCCGTAAAAGACCCTCGATTTGCGAAAAAAACTGCCAGGTTTGTATTTTTAAGAAATAGATTGTTGAGCTCAGCAGACATTTTTACATTGGAAACCACCACCAGAACCCGTGTGCCAAAATGTGTTCTACGTTCGCGTTGTGAATTTATTGTTTATTGGGGTTTATTTTGCTCCAAAATGCGCCAGAACGCAGGAAATGCGATGTGGATTTCAAAAATGTCCGGGGGGGGGGATGCCCCCGGACCCCCCTAGCACGTTCGATAATATAGTCAAGTATTGCAAAATAGTTACGCAACCCGAAACAAATCCTGAATTCGCGCCTGATAATTATATACAGTTGTAATCAGGTCTAAATTATTTCTCAAGTAAACAAAATAGCTGTTATTGTTATGTGTACAATTGTAACAGTAATGAAACCACCAAAAGAATATATTTTTTAATTCATTAATATACATAATAACTACTAAGGTTTAAGATAGTAATTTAGTTTCAATAAATAAATGGTTGTCCTACACCAAACGGATGTCGTATAGACAGAAAATTGTCAACTTAGTTGATGCGTTTGCGTTCTGGCTGTAAGTCGCTCAGCGTTACAGCCAGACATTTCGGGTTAGGTTAAGCCCAAAATCGGCTTTTGGTGGCCGGATTATAAGTGGAGAATGATTCTTAGCTGATTCAGTGCACATCATGCAAATAGCAGGTACCCGTGACGTACATTACAGTACCAACCGTGTACATGACTCATGAACAATACAATTACAATAGTGTCCATAGTATGAGTGATTACAACATTAATAACTTTATCAAATAGCCAATCAAACACAATAGTCGGTGATTAACAGTTAACACACAAAACACAAGTTGTCTTTATACTTAAAATACCAACTATGATGATGACTATAGTTCGGGTAGTTCGTGGGGATTTCCGTTCTTTTCACGGTGTGTAACCACAGATACTGAAGCGTATCATTAGCACGGTTGAGACTTTCTCTTTGACCGAGATTTTTCTCAACAAACATTCAGTAGTAATATAAAACAAATAAAATTAAAGAATAAGTGTGAAATTATGAGAATATAAAATTAAGTTAGTTGATATTTTTCCTGTGCTTCACATGTTGATTATACAACGTTCACTGGAAAAACCAACAATTGGCCATGTTTATTCACCGGAGCTGTCGTCTAACAGTAGATCTAATCTGACAGAAATAATGTTGCGTTCCGACACATGCGTAGTACACATCTATATAGTCCTACTTGTTCCATTCACGAACTATTACTTGTATTACTTTTCCCCAGCAAACAAGAAATAACCGATTTTTAAATCTGACAATGACAAATATTCGCTGAAGGTATGGAGTGAACGTACATGTGTCTTCCTACGTGTGACGAGAACACTTGTACTCCGCTACTATAACATGGTGTGGGGTCATGTCGTTTCCGAACGACGTGACGTCATGTTTTAGATGTGGTTACAATAGATGTCCATTAATATCTTTATAACTGAATTATGGATTGCTATGAAACATACCGCAGTAAATGCGAAACAGAATGCCCTTTATTGTACAGTTTGCTTTAATCTCATAATTCGGTCGTTTGATGTCCAGGATAATGTTCTCATATAAATTACGGTATACATGTGTGCATATATTCCATCACATTTACGCCATGCCAATTATGTTGGAGTCATATGTGATCAGGTGCACGTGTCTTATGGTCCTTAAATATTTTGTAATTTAATGTTGTATTCTCTTTGCTGCATGTCACTTACAAACACAAGATATACAAACAATTCACTGAACATAGTACATATTCTTATGTCAGTTCATACACATGGATACATTACAATGAACAGTATGAAAAATAACGTAAAGATACTTGTCTACATATAACATTGAGTTATTTTTAATAAATAATAGAATTTTTATAGGGCGTTTGGGCTATGAGATTAATAACAAAATAAACTAGAGGAAGTGAGCAGGAGCTCAAGGATACCCGCGGCCAACGCCTTGTCTGATCAACAAATATTGTCTAAGTCATTGGGCCTTGACATTTGGGAGTGGCATATATAATTATAGGGTTGTGAAGATATTGGTTACCAAGACAACTGTGGACATGGGGGCTCCATGGATGGGCTATATTTAATAAAATATGGATGATTATAAAGAGGTATATGAAGATTCAAGTCAATCAGACCAAGGGTTGTGAAGATAGTTGGTACTGAAAAGATTGAACGCAGATTTACAAAAAAAACTTTAAGACAAATTTCGAAGTAATTTGACATGACATTGGGCATGAGGGCCGCATGGGTGGGTTATAAAATGCAAGTAGGGATGATTGTAAAGAGGTATATGAAGTTTTAAGTCAATCAGACTTAGGGTTGTGGAGATATTTGGTAATTAATTAAACCCTTTAATGCAGATTTTACAAAAAAGTTTTGACGCAAATTTCAAAGTACATTGACCTTAACCTTGGGTATGGGGCCGCATGGCTGGGCTATAAAATGAAAATAGTGATGATGATGAAGAGGTATGTGACGTTTCAAGCCAATCGGACATATGGTTGCAAAGACAATGCATACTCGAACATTTAACACAAATCTTACGGACGGACGAACGGACGGACGTTCCTACAAATCGATACTTATGTGGCTATTATTTTGTTTAAAGTAGCCACGTATAAAGAGAAAAATATAGCCAAGTAAGAGAACGGAATGAATAGCATTTACAGTTACCCATTGTTCTCTAACCACATAAGTACCTCGCCGTGTGTGTGGACAAGCAGACGGTCGGATGGAATGACGACAACTAGATACCGCTCGATGTCGCGTGACACGGGATTTCTTTACCTATGTACATATTACCTGTAAAACTGGGCTTATGATGCATGTGTGGAAATATCCTCGTTCGTGTCCTATGCGGAGTTAATTACCGGCGTGTTCACTTTATTACCGGTGTAATATCCGTTTGCAGACATATTGGCCATACGTTCACCATGCAGATACTGAGCAGAGTCGTCGGGCAATGCAGTATTGACCACTTTTCATACGTGAGGACAATTATCGTTCCACTCTGTTGGCAGGCGTGCCGTGTTTCTCTAGGAGATAAAGGTCTGTGTGTGTTTGAAGGTAGTGTATAGCTAAATTTGTTTGGCGTAGTCGGCGCGCTTTTCCAGATAGTGTGACCTAGTGTTCAACGTAGTCAGAAACTAACACTCATGGCAAGGTAAAATCACGAACAAGTTCATAGTGTTATTTCTTGCTAGGTCCGTAAATGACCACGAAATCGGGACGGTAACCTGAGCATTACGCCTATTTTCATTGCAGCGTTTCAGTGCGGCGATGTGGGCTGTCTAATGGCGATACCTTACTTTCGCGACCAGCCGGAGTCATATATCACTTAGTAATCTGGATATACATCGTGCGTCTTCTCTGTGTAGTGTTGGATATGGCATGCCGTGGTAAAGTTAGTATGCATGTACTTTAATTAGCATGTTATTATATTATAGCCAGGTATATAGTTACGTAAAGTTCATTTTGTTATCCATTGTACCGAAGTGTCACCCGATGAATGCAAAACGCGCGCATGTTCTTTTTTTTCGTGGGCTTTTTCACATAGTTGGTATATAAGCACATGTTCATAGTTTGATATTGTGGATTCTGATTTCTGGAAACAGGAAGAAACAGTCTTGTGATTTCAGCATTCATAGAGGAGTTGGTATGTAAAATACGCTATTTTCTTTCAGCTGTGATTTACCACTGTCCGGTTGCTATGTTCCGTTCATGTCCGTTTTATACGTCGTTATGCACCTTGTCTGTCCGTCTGTTCGTATACATCCAGTTATGGAGGTCTATTTCATTGTAGCCTCTCGAGCCCCCGACCGAGCGAAAAGACTGTTCTTCCTGTTTCCAGAAATCAGAATCCACAATAGCAAACTATGGGCATGGGCGTTTATACCAATTATGCGAAAAGGACAACGAAAAAGAGCATACGCATGGTTCGCATACATCGTGTGACATGCCGATAGAATGGACAACAAAATGCGCATTACGCAACTATACAACTGGCAATATTCGCTTCTTTAGATTCGGCTGCCATTCCAAACATGTTTAGAGCACGCAGAATAAACCACACCGACATGCCATATCAAACATAACACGGGGAAAGATGCACACTGTAGATCCAGATTACTACGCTCGGATGGTACCGACAAGCATAACTCGCCCAGGGCCTAGCCTCCTACTACAATATGCAAAAATAATCCGGTATAAAAACAGTCAAAATGTGTTGAGGTCACAGATATAGTTTGCTTGCAAATCATGATCTATTACTGCCCAATTCGACGCGGGAAACATGACGGGAGGGGATGGGGGGGGGGGGGGGGACTCCGGTTTTCAGCATATTTGTAGCATTAAAACAAACACACAAACTGAATCTGTTGGTCAAGTGATGTAAACACGGTTGTGGGGCATGGTGAGGTTGTATATTTTTCTCTTTCTGAGGAGAAAGTGAACATAGTATTTGATTAATGCGGATCCAGTGCAGACAGGTTGCAGGTAATGCAAAAGTAAGTCTCACACCATCCATACGAATAGTGAACGTAGATCGGCCTTATTGTGTGGAATTCGGTTAAATTATATTGTAAAACAAGTTTGTGTTTTCTAACATAGATGAAATTGAAAAAAAATGTAATAACAGGTACCAGAGTAGTGGAGTATGAGACAGGCACCAGTCGAGAGCTCATCAGACCCGCAATACTAACTAGTCCCGTGTTTACGACAATAAACCGGAAGTAAATAGGCACGCGACATACTCACCTACGGTAATGTCAGCCGCCATGGAAAGATTGATTTTGCAAAGTGATTGGGACCACGCTTTAAAGTAATTTTTTTGTGGTTATTTAAGAATATACGTAGTAAAAAAATGAATCGCTGTTTGCTATTGTAATGATTTATCTTTAAAATGGATGAAATTTTAAAATGAAACGTTGTAATTGCAGCAGTTGAAATTGAAAACGAACAGCACCTTCTCGGATGTAAAATTCAAAAACGAAGGCAACAACAACAACAAAGGCATTGTCTGATAAT
Organism: Conchocele bisecta; assembly: GCA_029237695.1. Classification (NCBI taxonomy): domain Eukaryota; kingdom Metazoa; phylum Mollusca; class Bivalvia; order Lucinida; family Thyasiridae; genus Conchocele; species Conchocele bisecta. The sequence continues at coordinate 197,780,597 of CM055265.1, read as the reverse complement.
TCTTGTACATTGTTGCACTGTATAGTTGGTGGCTATGCTGAATATGACCTCATTAGTCATAATTTGCATGCACGTGTGTACAATAGTTGCAAACAGTAGCAATCTACTCGCTAGCTTAGAAAATGTCAGCTCTACGCCTACGGATGTGTTTTACTATAATTTTCATGATTCATCTGTCTTTTATATTTTCTGTATCCGTGAGAGCTGAGACCCTGATAGTGTAAAATTTAGTCACAATAACAGCCCAATTTGTCCTGGCGTTTTGCTACACAGTCTGACGAAGTAGAGGTTTACTTCACAGTCCTGTTAAAAACATTCATAGACCAATAATACACATGTAGGTATACATAGTTTGACATTGGTTATTCTTTTATTCCCATTTGTGTAGCAAAACACCAGGTCTCAGCTCTCACGGATACAGAAAATATAAAAGACAGATGAAATAGTAAAACACATCTGTAGAGCTGAGGTTTTCTAAGCTATCTACTCGCGTACCTTCACTAGTACTAGTAGTTGCGAACGGGGAAGCAAATAAAAACGGCCCTTGATCAAAACGGCCCCCAAGTTTTTGGAATTTGGTCAAAACGGCTTCCTATTATATTTTTTTTCTACATATATATATAAATATTATTAATATTCATCTAAAATCACAATAATAAATGACCTTGTATTATGAATATTGATGAAAACGAACTTTAATATGCATGCAATATATTGTTTTTAGCCATGTTTTTTTTTAAAAAATCCAGGCTAATGGATTGGCGAAAGCCGGGCGGGCGGTGTCCACAATCAATGTTATATTTTCGTGTTTGAGTCCATTTCTTTGTTACTGTACCACCTAGGACCACCAAACTTTCACAGCTTCATAATCATGGGGTGCCCACCACATATCACTATCCAACATGTTACCTTTTTAGCCAGGTTTTTGGAAAAAAAATCCAGGCTATTGGATTGGCGAAAGCCGGGCGGGCGGCGTCCACAATCAATGTTAAGTTTTTGTGTTTGAGTCCATTTCTTTGTTACTGTACCACCTAGGACCACCAAACTTTCACAGCTTCATAATCAATGGGTGCCCACCACATATCACTATCCAACATGTTACTTTTTTAGCCAGGTTTTTTGAAAAAAAATCCAGGCTATTGGATTGGCGAAGGGCGGGCGGGCGGCGTCCACAATCAATGTTAAGTTTTCGTGTTTGAGTCCATTTCTTTGTTACTGTACCACCTAGGACCACCAAACTTTCACAGCTTCATAATCAAGGGGTGCCCACCACATATCACTATCAAACATGTTACTTTTTTTTTTAACTTCACCCATTTTTTCCGCGTAGTCGACTTAGCCATTTTCAATGTTAAGTTTTCGCGTTTACAATGTTAAGTTTTCGTGTTTAAGTCCATTTCTTTGGTACTGTACCACCTAGGACCACCAAACTTTCACAGCTTCATAATCAAGGGGTACCCACCACATATCACTATCCAACATGTTACTTTTTTTTTTAACTTCACCCATTTTTTCCGCCAGTCGACTTAGCCATTTTCAATGTTAAGTTTTCGCGTTTACAATGTTAAGTTTTCGTGTTTAACTCCATTTCTTTGGTACTGTACCACCTAGGACCACCAAACTTTCACAGCTTCATAACCAAGAGGTGCCTACCACATACAACTATCCAACATGTGACCATTTTTTTACCTCACCTATTATTTCTACGTAATTGACTTAGCCATTTTCAACGTTAACTTTTTAACGTACGTCTGGTAAAGTTTTTTTAAAGGTTAAATCTTTTTCGTTATACTATATCTCTGCAACTGCTTCGCCCATTACCTTGAAACTTCACATGGGTGTTTATCATCATCCATATTTTCATTCTAACCCCCAACCGTGCGGCCCCTGTGCCCAATGTCAAGGTCAAATTACTTTTTTGTTAAAGTTTTTTCGTGTACTATATCTCTGCAACTGCTTCACCCAATACCTTGATACTTCACATGGGTGTTTATCATCATTGTCGCACCTGCTTGCGGAAAGCGCGATATCGTCGGCATTTTGGCATACGTCCGTCCGTGTGTCCGGTTAAAGTTTTTCCGTCTACTATATCTATTTTTTTAGTATCCATGCCTCGCCCCAAGGCGCGACATGCAGGCCACGGCCATCTAGTCTACAAAAAGTGGGTATAATTATGTTATCCAAGTGTCTATGCTTGGAAAAAACCTGGCCTTCGTGGCTTTGCCTCGTTTCTTGTTTTTAACTAGACCCATTTTTTCCGCGCAGTCGACTTAGCCATTTTCAATGTTAAGTTTTCGCGTTTACCATGTTAAGTTTTCGTGTTTGAGTCCATTTATTTGTTACTGTACCACCTAGGACCACCAAACTTTCACAGCTTCATAATCAAGGGGTGCCCACCACATATTACTATCCAACATGTTACTTTTTTAGCCAGGTTTTTTGAAAAAAAAGAAAAAAAATCCAGGCTATTGGATTGGCGAAAGCCGGGCGGCGTCCACAATCAATGTTAAGTTTTCGTGTTTGAGTCCATTTCTTTGTTACTGTACCACCTAGGACCACCAAGCTTTCACAGCTTCATAATCAAGGGGTACCCACCACATATCACTATCCAACATGTTACTTTTTTTTTTAACTTTACCCATTTTTTCCGCGCAGTCGACTTAGCCATTTTCAATGTTAAGTTTTCGCGTTTACAATGTTAAGTTTTCGTGTTTAAGTCCATTTCTTTGGTACTGTACCACCTAGGACCACCAAACTTTCACAGCTTCATAATCAAGGGGTACCCACCACATATCACTATCCAACATGTTACTTTTTTTTTTAACTTCACCCATTTTTTCCGCCAGTCAACTTAGCCATTTTCAATGTTAACTTTTCGTGTTTACAATGTTAAGTTTTCGTGTTTAACTCCATTTCTTTGGTACTGTACCACCTAGGACCACCAAACTTTCACAGCTTCATAACCAAGAGGTGCCTACCACATACAACTATCCAACATGTGACCATTTTTTTACCTTCACCTATTATTTCTTTCTACGTAATTGACTTAGCCATTTTCAACGTTAACTTTTTAACGTACGTCTGGTTAAATCTTTTTCGTTATACTATATCTCTGCAACTGCTTCGCCCATTACCTTGAAACTTCACATGGGTGTTTATCATCATCCACATTTTCATTCTAACCCCCAACCGTGCGGCCCCTGTGCCCAATTTGTCAAGGTCAAATTACTTTGAATTTTTTTTTGTTAAAGTTTTTTTCGTGTACTATATCTCTGCAACTGCTTCACCCAATACCTTGATACTTCACATGGGTGTTTATCATCATTGTCGCACCTGCTTGCGGAAAGCGCGATCCTGTGCCCAATGTCAAGGTCAAATTACTTTGAATTTTTTTCTTAAAGTATTTTCGTGTACTATATCTCTGCAACTGCTTCACCCAATACCTTCATACTTCACATGGGTGTTTATAATCATCATTGTTGCACCTGCTTGCGGAAAGCGCGATCCTGTGCCCAATGTCAAGATCAAATTACTTTGATTTATTTTGTTAAAGTTTGTTCGTGTACTATATCTCTGCAACTGCTTCACCCAATACCTTCATACTTCACATGGGTGTTTATCATCATTGTCACACCTGCTTGCGGAAAGCGCGATCCTGTGCCCTATGTCAAGTTCAAAATATCTCTGCAACTGCTTCACCCAATACCTTGATACTTCACATGGGTGTTTATCATCATTGTCACACCTGCTTGCGGAACGCACGATATCGTCGGCATTTTGGCATACGTCCGTCCGTGTGTCCGGTTAAAGTTTTTTGGTTAAACTTTTTCCATCTACTATATCTATTTTTTTAGTGTCCATGCCTCGCCCCAAGGCGCGACATGCAGGCCACGGCCATCTAGTCTACAAAAAGTGGGTATAATTATGTTATCCAAGTGTACGTCTGGTTAAATTATTTTGGTTAAAACTTTTTCGTTATACTATATCTCTGCAACTGCTTCGCCCATTACCTTGAAACTTCACATGGGTGTTTATCATCATTGTCGCACCCGCTTGCGAAAAGCGCGATATCGTCGGCATTTTGGCATGTGTCCGGTTAAAGTTTTTTTTTTCGTTAAAGTTTTTCCATCTACTATATCTATTTTTTTAGTGTCCATGCCTCGCCCCAAGGCGCGACATGCATGCCACGGCCATCTAGTCTACAAAAAGTGGGTATAATTATGTTATCCAAGTGTCTATGCTTGGAAAAAACCTGGCCTTCGTGGCTTTGCCTCGTTTCTTGTTAAGAAATAGAACAAATGTGGACAAACATCAATATTTCTTGACAACAAATGATACACGTCTTAGGAGACGATTCTAATGTGCTGCCAATACACGTTTATTGAGCAAAAAAAGTGTGACTGCCTTTAGAATTCGGTGGAAACAACCATACCAAAACCACGCTATGTAGTTGCTCACGTCATCGCCGATGAATTGATAATTACGCATTAGCTTGTGCATTTTCACATTTGTTTGATTTCTTGATAAAACCAAGATTTGGCAGCACATGAGAATCGTTTCCTAAGACGATTCAAATTTTGTCAAAATATGTTTTTGTAAAGAAATATCAATGTATTCGGGTTTTCTTTTCACATTTGTCCGATGTCTTAATAAAACATGTTTTGGCAACACATGAGACGATTCTAATATTGTATAAAAAGAATTGTCACGTTTTTTTGATTTCTTAGACCGTACAAACAATTGACAAATTCAGAAATCCACAACTTAATTTGTGTTTCTCGAGTCGTGTTTCATATGGTGACGAGGAAATGCGATCGATTACACACCGTGAAAATCTTGTTGGAACGTAAATGTCAATTGTCACGTAGGCCATTTCAGTTTACCGCGCGTTACGTCAGCTGTTATTCTAAGTACGTATGGTTGCTCGCTAGGAGCATTTCTTTCCTTCGTTTATAAGGTATGGGTTGTGGCCTAGGGCTTAGAACACCGACTTCCAATCTGGAGGTTGTGGGTTCAAACATCGCCTTGGGAATCAAACATACCTTCATAGTATGTCCGTCCCATTCAAGTTCACGTCTTCCTTTGTTTATATGCCGCGTAGAAACGATAATTAAGAACCTTAAATTCCATTTCCACCCCGTGAAGGAACATGCATTTATTTCTCTAAAGTTAGGTGTCTTGGCCTGTCGATGCAGTGAGACGAACATACATAAAATAAATCGATAACCATCGATCGCCGCAGAATATTTTTGCTAATTCGCTAATTTAGTAATTACTTTCAAATTTGATTAAATTAATATAATCAGGATCGCTGTAGATTGCTATATCAGGCGCGGATACAGAATAATTGCAGGGGGGTGGTCTAGACATGCGCAGCGCGATGCCATCTTAAAGTCATTGGGGGGGGGGTCTGAACCTACCCATGAAATTTTTAAATGCCAGATCGCCGCAGATGCGATTTCCTGACACCTAGGCCACGAAAAAAGTCACCCAACTATTCGAGTATTGTAGATTTTCTTCTTCTTTTTGCCGGGAGCAGGGGGGTTGGTCCGGACCCCCACCCCCGCCCCTGTATCCGCGCCTGTATATCACTTTCTTGCGATACACAGGTACTGTGTAACACAGTAGCTGCGAATCGCCAGGACGCCCGCGGCGTTATCGATCGATAAAGTGGTCAGTTTTGGGATTAAGTTTATGACAGTCCGGTTCCAAAAAACGGGCTTGTGGCGGGACGTTCTAACAGAAAATAGTGACTTGCCCGGGACTAAATTCCAGCATAGAGGCACTTGCCCGAGATTAAAACCGACTTGTCCCGGGTGTCGGGCGTTCCAATTTGTACAGCCCTGCTACTACAATGATAAACTTTATTGCAGAATTATTAGTTTTTATTTTATGACTAACGGTGAACTACCAAGATTTATTAGTGAAATATCACTTGATGTTACACTGTTTGAAACTGATAAATACGGGTTTGAACTGTGGGAATATGACTTTTCAACTATGAAAAATATCATTGGCCAGTATCTGTAGCCTATATCCATATATACGTGCGAGTCCGGTTTCCTTAATGTGAGAGACCCGCGTTATAATGGAGCTGCAGTGTATTAAGTGGACATTATTGTTGAATTTATATTGACAAATATACAAACCCACATAAATGTGGCTGTACTGGAGTAATTGGGCTTATGAGATGTGTGACCAGTGTAGCTCCTGAACAAATAGCACACTCCTGTCATCTAACAACGATCTACATGTATATTCCTTGTTAGAAGCATGACATGTGTTTCATTGATGAAATGGTGAACAGTGCAGAAACTAATCAGACTGCAGATGCACAGGCTGATATGGATCTACACTATTCACAAGACCTGTAAGCACCAATTCTCTAGTCACAAATAATCAATATACCAACTTAATCTCTTGATTTACTACATATTTGCGGAAGTTCTATATTCATCAAGGTGTAGGATCACGTGTTTCAGAACGGTGTGACGTCATGTATTTTAGATGTGTTTACAGTATATTTCTTTTATTATCTTTTCTAAATTGGAATAGACATATTTTTAATGAGCAAATGCTGTACACATTGTCCTTTATTGTATAGGTGGCTTTAATCTCATATTTCTTTCGTTTTGACGAAGAATCGGTTACCGTAAATGTAAATATAATCTACTGTCTGTTCCACGTTTGCTGCCGACAAACTTTTGGCTATTACGTAAACACACTAAATGTAAACAAATATTGAAATGTTAGTAATTTTTCATCAATAATAAAAAAGTCACCCTCCCCAAATATTTTTATTTTATGAAATTCCAACAAATATTGATTTTCTTGCGAAAAAAATAATAAATTCCTATGGGAATTTAAAATGGGGCAAAAATGGGCTCCAGAGTAACGAGGAGCACAGGTTGAAGTAACAGACCAAGGCCTATAAATACATTAAATATACCTAAAAGTATCAAAAGTGAAAGAAAATAAGTTAAAACCTTTTTTTTACTCCCTGTTATAACACATTACTGTGTCTAACAGGGAATGAACTTTCAACCTGTGTCCGAAAGCTGGTGAGATACATGTAGTTTGGAAATAATGTAACTAAGAAAACAAATGTTAGATTTTGAAAATCGTTCAACAAATTATTTATTTTTTTTGAAAAAAATCTATTTTGAGCCCCATATTATTTCTTTCGCAATAAAATCATTATTTGATGGAATATCATCATATAATTTTTTTTGGGGAGGGTAACTTTTTTATTATTGATGAAAAAGTATTTACATTTAAATATTCTTTAGATTTGATGTGTATAATAGCCAAAAGTTTGTCGCTAGCAAAACGTGGAACAGACAGTATGTCAGTAGAGCATGTGAATGTAAGAAATATACGCTACTCGATTCTTTGTGAATGTTATAAGTTGTTGTAAATAATTTTCAGAGCACCCATAAAACACATATGCCAATGTATTTGGTGAGCAACTATCATCAAAGTCCATCCGTTTGTTAAATCTACTGTTAAACTGACGTCACAGATTACGTCACGTCGGAAAATCGGGTTCGGAAACCATGTGATCCCACACCCTGTTCATTCATTAGTCATTTGGGCATACATGTATCTCAGCTGTTTTTGTGTAATACCTCCTCGGGAGGTACCACCTGAGACTCGGTCCCTTTAACATGGATCACTAATTCTACCATACGTATTTGCCTTTATGTACAAGTCATTAAATATTAAATTGTCAAGCAAATACATGTAAAAATACATTTGCTGTTTATTCCAGAGAGCCCGATGGAAAGGCATGGATCAGCTATAAAGTTCAAGGTATGGTCGATAACTGCCTTCACGGTGGACAATCGTGTTTCTATGTTTGTCACAGATCCCATTGACTCGTCAACAGACAGTATTGTCTCTGTAGCCGATTTCACCAAAATTGCTAAGCATACTTATCTAGGTAATAGGCCCTGGGCGTACCGGCATAAATATGGTTTTTAGTACCATCTCTGCGCACCAAAGATTTTTATTACCAAATGTGACTAAACATATATACTCTATATATTCCCGCATGATAGACCTCCAGAAGTAGTAGCTGAAGCCTAGTAATTTGCATAAACAAGATGGCCGTCAATGAAAAAATACTTCACTACATGTAGGGGCATATCGTTTTGTGGAAGCATACTTCATAAACGACTAAATGTTTATCAATCCATTTTATTAGGAATATGATGTACAGAAACCAAAATGGCCGCCATTTTACACAAATTCTATTAATTATTTAAAGAAACCGGCACGCACGAGCAGTTAAGTGTCGACACCCCACACATATATAAAACTAACATAGTCTCAAGGTGTTTAGCATATTGGTATTAATAATAAAACGCAACAAAAACATAACATTTGTGGTATAAATGTGTTATATTGCATTTACAATATGGCCGACCTTATGAAATGCATAACCAGTTTCTGGGATATTTATATGCAACGGCGTTGTTTCAGCAGCCACATAATGAGTAATGCAATTGCAATGCTGATATGTCATAACTGAAATGTTATACAGTGGTTATAAACCAATTTAACGATAAAAAGAGAAGTGTATAAATCCAAAATGGCCTCCATTTTATACAAATTTTGTAAACTATACTTATAACTTTGATATAAATGTCGGTACCACATACCCGTTCAAAACTGCAAAGATTACATGCATTTTTATGTCTTCAAACTAACCTGAATGGTTGCAAACTATTAGGTTGCTATGAAATCGTCCTAATAATAAAAATCTGCCTACTCTAATCACTCAATAAACAAACCATAGACCATTCCGCTATACACACAGCCAGTTGGCTAGTCCGCTATTTAGACCCCTCCTATTATTTTTAGGACGCTATCAAGGTGCAGGTATATTTTGTATCTCCCATAATTTCGTTCTAATTTTGAATTTCTGCCGTGTATTGTGCCTTATTTGTCATTGGATATTGTTCAATACATATTATTGTCATTCAATTGGGTTGCGTGTTTATTTCTCCATTGTGTTTTTTGAGTTTTTCACTGTGTTTTACACTGTGTCACGTATTTTCGCGGTTCGCGTGTACGCGATTCGTACCCTGACGGGTTCGTCCCCTAGTGGATTCGCTCCCGTGACACATTTTTGTTGCGTATTTGCGGTGTCTTCTATCGGGTTTTGTAGTAATAACAATACCTGTTAGCATGCCGCAATCACGCGCTTCGTGTGGGCACATGACTCCGTGGGACACCCATAAGGACAGGTGCTTTGCCTGTTGCGGGTGTTGCAAGGAGAGGCCATGTGATTTGTCCGCCCGTTGGACGGATACGACGTGGGGCAAGGCTGGGTCTCGTAGGTCCCATACCTCACGGTCAAAGAAGTCTGTGTCCGCGTCCCAGCTCTTGGGAGCGGTGGTGCCTTCCGAGGTAGGTAAGGCTTCGGAGGTGCGTCAGATGGATCCCCCCATTGGGGTGGGGGGGTCGGGTTACGTTGAGAAAGTACGGTCGGGTTCTCTGACTTCGAAACTTTCCTCATGTGATAGGCCGGTGATCCATGCAGGGGATACCGGGCTGCTGGGGCCGGTGCTTGATCCTATATCACCCGGTTCTCATTGAGCTTTACCTATCACAGGGTTGCTGCGGCCGGTGCTTGATCCCATATCACCCGGTTCACAGCGGACCCAGCCTCTCACAGTAGAGGCGCCCGGTACTGGGCACCGGGTACCGGTCACCGATCGACCGGGCTAGATGCCCCGGGTTCGATCCCCGGGCCAGTGCATTTTTTAGGAAGACGTTCTTAGTGTTCCCGGAGATCGGTGTGTCAATCGCGTCATAGGTGTCGGGATCGTCTTAGCAACCGGGCTGCTGCGGCCGGTTCTTGATCCTATATCACCCGGTTTCAGCGGGCTTTACCTATCACAGGGTTGCTGCGGCCGGTGCTTGATCACATTCACCCGGTCACAGCGGACCCAAACTCTCGCAGGAGAGGCGCCCACTATTGTGTACCGGGCACCGGGGTAGCAACAAGTCTATGACCGGTGTGTTCGTGGGTTCGTATCCTGTGAACATATTTTTGTTTTTGTATCCGGCTCCTCGGGATCTAGATCTTCCGTTCTCGTAGGAGACGGTCGAGGTGGTATGGACGCCGTGGTGCTTTGGCTTCGTACAGGTCTGGCCTGCTCCTTTATTCGAGTGTATATGAGTTCGAATTCCCTGTCAAGATTAAGGACTCGACACGCGATAGAGTTATGAAGGTTCAGTTGGCTAAGATTCTGGAGGCCCTGTCTAAGTCCCAGAACTTAGTGGGTTTGTCGGCTCCGTCACAGCCGTTGGTTTTGCCAGTGGAGCCTCCCGTGTGGGTACTTCCTCGGATGGCTGTTGGAGACGGCCATTCGGTTCCTGTTGCTCATACCATTTCGCTAGTGAAGGGTATTCCTGAGTAAGGGTACATTCTGGATCACGGTACAGTTCCCGCGGTCCTAGACGGCGCCTCAGCAGAGGGCAGCTTTGTTCATGAATCTGCGGTGGAGGATGAGTTTGTTTCGCCTCCTCCATCCTTCTGGGTTGTTCTGAATGCAGTTTACACTCTGCTGCCTGCAGATGTGTTTCCGCTTCTGCCGCCACCACCGCCGAGGTTCATGCCTTGTATGAGGCTGATTCGGTGGTGGAGATGCCGGAGTTGCCGAGGTCTCTCCTACAGTAGGGTTTCTTGCTACGTAGTTTGAGAGAGCGTTTGGTAGGATTTGGCCACTGCGGGGTTCCAAGTGCCCAAAACTTTGATCGCCACACTGGGGTCTAAGTTGTACATGCCCCTCTATGCGGCGTGGGTTTTGAGATCTCCCTTTCTCGATGATTCTTCGTCTCTGGACGCAGTGCTTCAGTCGGCGGTCAGTGCCGCCAAGCCTGTTGTCAACATATCTTTGGAGGTCTCTATGGACATGCTCTTTGTCCAGGTGAGACGCAGTGCTATCCGGCTCGTCATTCTTGAACGGTCGTGCCTAAGTTTTTGCTCCGTTCGGCTCTTTTGACCTCTGACAATTGTGCGAACGAACGGCCAAAGGGCAGCTAAGGTACCGACGGTCCCGCCTGCTGCTCCGTCTTTTCAACCTCCTGTGGGGTCGTTTCCCCGGACGGGGGTATTTTCAAGGGTTCAAGTATAGCCTCTCTATCTTGAAGTATAGTGCTATACAGGAAGTTCGGGACGTGGTCGGAGCGCCATTTGCCCGGGAGACTGGGCCGGTTCCATAGATCTGCGGGTCTCGTACTTCCACGTGTCCATCCGCAGATGCTCTCGGAAGTTTAGGTTTGTTTCCGAGTATCGTGTCTTTTAGTCCGTGTGTTGCCGTTCGGTCTTTTGGCGGCCCCTCACGTGTTTACGCTTCTCATGGAGATGGTGGCAGCGGAGGCCAGGCGGCTGGGGGTCTCTCTGCTCCAGTATCTGGACGACTGGTTCTTTCACCGTTAGTGCGTTCGTTCACTAATACGGAATCTGGCGGTGGTATGGGGTTTGTTACTCATCTAGGTCTCTCTTTTCCAATCTAGAGTACTCGTAGTTGGTTCCCACACAAGATTTCTCTGAGGTGGGAATGAACTTCTTGACCGATCGATCAGTCATCGGAGTACCGTTGGACAGGTTGCGTGGCATCCTGACCTAGTTTTCCGGGTACTGGTCAGAGGTTCTCTGTCAGCTAGGAAATTTCTGTCACTCCTGAACATTCTGGGTGCAGTTGCGGGGTATGTGGTGCTGGGAAGGTTACTTCTAGCTACCTCTAGTATTACTTACTAGGGCTATGGAGGCCGCACCGCGATCCTTGGGATCGGTTTCTGCCTATGTTCACCATCTTCCTACGTTGTATCAGATGGTGGGCAGTGGAGGTCTGGTTCCTACAGGGAGTTCCCATGGTGTTACCTCCTCCTACTCGTTTTCTGTCCACAGACGAGTCGTGAGAAGGCTGGGGGGCTCATCTGGAGCCCCTACATCGGTGTTTTTCGGGTTGGTGGTCAGTGCAGGAAACTCAGGGACACATCAACATAAAGCTTTTGGCAGTGTTCCGGGGGTTGACAGCGGCGGATTCTGTTCTGCACGGGCAGGTGGTTATGGTTTCTGATGTCATCTCCGGTTCTGACGGAATGGCCTCTGCATCCGTCGGTGTCCAGTGCGATCTTGTCCGGATGGGGTTATCCATTTGTGGATTTGTTGCGGCAAGGCTCAACCATCGGTTGCCACTGCTTGTGTCTCCGGTGCCCTACCATCGGGCTTTGGCAGTGGACGCTTGTCCTTGTCTTGGATCAGTCAGGACGGGTACGCGTTTCCACCGTTCGTGATGCTGCTCCTTTTCTTACAGAAGATTCGCGACGTTCAGTCACGGATCGCTCTGGTGGCCCATGTTGGCCAACCAGGAGCTGGTTCGTTATGCCTTTGTTCCTGCTGACAGTCCGGCCAATAGTTCTTCCGGTCAGCCAGGATTTTCTGTCTCAGCATGGGGGGTAGACTCCTATGTGCGTATGATTAACCTTCACTCCTGGCGGTTATCAGACGGGCCTTCAGTCGCTGGAGTAATTTCAGATGACGCTGCCAAGGTCATCGCTCAGTTTGTTTCTTGCTCAGTCTCAGCGTCCATCCACCTCTAGTTGTTTGACGCTAAGTGGAGAGCCTGGGTGGATTGGGGCCATCGTCAGTCGGTCGATCCGCTCAATCCCACTATAGGTGAATTAAGTGACTTTGTTTCTTTTTATTCTGGCCTTCGCTTCGGCTTAGCATAGAGGCTAGTTCCTTGCTTTCTGTTGGTCGATCAGCGTTTGTCTGTGGGAGGAACTCGGTTAGTTTCTCCTATGAACCGGGATTTCTCCCTCAGATACATTATCCCTCCTCACATGAGCTGGAACCAGTTGTGGTTGGGGGCCTCCCTCCGTCACGCCTGTCAGCGGCAGTGGATCACACTTTCTGTCCAGTCTGTGCGGTGAAGCATTAGGTTCGGAAGACTTAGGACATCCGGTCCGACCGTAAAGTTTCTTCTTACCAACTTTAGGCCAACGGGAGGTATCGCAATTCATTGTCTTCCGTTGGATAGATAGGGCCATTACTTGAGCTTATACTACAGTAAGTGGTTCTGCAGCTGGGTTGTTTAGGCCCTAAATGCACGAGGTGCGTGTAGTCTCAACTTCTTTCTATGATCGCTCTCTGCACTGGTAGGTGATCCGAGATGTGCTGCAACTGGGTTCGTTAGTAGCAGCGGGTGCAGTTGTGGGTTTATCAGCCGGTAGCATCAAGTCTAGGAGGCTGTTGGGATCTACCTGTTCGCGATAGGCTGCGATTTTTTCTGATTACCCGATTATTCGGTTTTTGTCTTTGCAGTTCCAGTTGGGGGGTTGGTAAGTGTGGCTCACCGCTCGATGAGCTTCACTTGCTTTTGTTGATGAACGGGGATCTGTGGTGATCTATGGTTCTTACGGTTCATCACGCTGGTCCAGGAGGCATTGTTTTGTACATGTTTCGATTAGGGCGAGGCTGCCTATCTAGTTTGTAGCAGTGGTGTTGCAAAAGGATAGTGTTTCACGTTGGGTTTATATGTATAGGTTTTGGTCTGGCTTTAGGGCCAGTTTGACGCCTCAGCACTTGCTTGTTAGGATGACCTTAGTGCTTAGGGCGTTTTAATACTGTGTTCTCGATTTGGACGAGTCAGGTGTCTTCATGAGACAATGTTAAGATTTTGAGTATATCTCAGTTCAGCTATGGCATGTGAAGTGCCAGGCGCCTACATTCGCCAGGGCTTCGTCTGTTAGCAGCAGCTATGCCATTAGTATTCTCCGGCGTGCTAACCAAGTATAGCAGGTTGGATTCTACGAGTCAGTCTACGAGACTAGCGTGGTGGTGCTTGTCTTTATCCACCTCTCATCTACTATCGTAGAAAAGGGGGGGGGGGCCCGCATTGGGCTCCCCTATGATTCTAGGGTGAGACCATGTTATTACTATATAGGTAACACCCAAGTTTGTACCTAGGCCAATTATTTTTGTCTGTTTCGAGGGTTTTAAAATCTGCCTTACCATTCCGGTCGAGGATGAGTAGTGAGAATACCTCCCACCATCACTACAAATTCTTTGCAACCATTCAGGTTAGTTTGAAGACATAAAAATGGAAAATTATTAATATTTTAGTTTTTATTATTCATACTCACCTGAATGGTAAGGTAGTCCCTCCTCCTGTTCCCCGCTTGATGGTTTCATCTTCTCTCTACTTAAGTTACTTCTGTCTGTTTTTCTACTAGCAGTGTTATTTCCTGATGGAAATGAGTAACTACTTGAAGCTGGATACCTAACAATAATAGCAGGGGTCTAAATAGCGGACTAGCCAACTGGCTGTGTGTATAGCGGAATGGTCTATGGTTTGTTTATTGAGTGATTAGAGTAGGCAGATTTTTATTATTAGGACGATTTCATAGCAACCTAATAGTTTGCAACCATTCAGGTGAGTATGAATAATAAAAACTAAAATTAGTAATAATTTTCCATTTTATACACATTCGTTGATCTACAGCTGACTAAAAGCATGAAAAGGAACATACACATAGTAATTTGCATATTTATGATATCCATCACTGTAAAATTGGAACAGCAATTTCTGGAATTCAGTTCACGTATTACACAAAACATATCAGCCAAGAGCAAACCGATCAGCTTCGACGATTAAACCATTGGCATGCCTAAAGAAGTTTCTCAATGCTCGTTTGAGGCAACTATGATTTTCATACTTTCAAAGTGGCCGCCATTTTGTACAATATGTGTAGCAATGAAACTAAAGCCCCATATACAGTCTATCGGTAGCTGCTGAATAAAAATTATAATTGTATATTATATATCGTTTTTAGCTCGACTATTCGAAGAATAAGTAGAGCTTATGTTGTCACCCCGGCGTCGGCGTCACCGTCACGCCTTGGTTAAGGTTTTTAGTCAACCTTGTATATGGAATACTACTGGCCCTACACCCACCATACTTGGACAACTTCATCTCCTAGTGATGTACATCAATAACCCCTGATCTATATTTGACCTTGACCTACATTTCCTCTTGAATTACTTAGTTAATTCCCCTTGGTTAAGGTTTTTAGTCCAGCTTGTATATGGAATACTACTGGCCCTACACCCACCATACTTGGACAACTTCATCTCCTAGTGATGTACATCAACAACCCCTGATATATATTTCACCTTGACCTATATTTCCTCTTCAATTACTTAAGTCACCTTGGTTAAGGTTTTTACTCAAGCTTGTACATGGAATACTATTGTGCATACAGACACCATACTTGGACAACCTTTTTTCATAGGGATGTACATCAATAATTCCTGATCTATATTTGACCTTCACCTACATTTCCTCTTCAATTACTTAGTTAATTCTCTTTGGTTAAGGTTTTTAGTCAACCTTGTAGATGGAATATTCCTGGCCCTAAACCAACCATACTTGGACAACTTCATCTCCTAGTGATGTACATCAACAACCCCTGACCTATATTTGACCTTGACCTACATTTAACCTTAAATTAATTAGTTAATCCCCCTTGGTTATGGTTTTTAGTCAACCTTGGTTAAGGTTTTTAGTCAAGCTTGTATATGGAATATTATTGTGCATACAGACACCATACTTGGATAACTTTTTCTCGTAGGGATGTACATCAATAACCCCTGACCTATATTTTACCTTCTACATTTAACCTTGAATTACTTGGTTAATGTGTATAGTCAAGCTTGTATATGGAATACTCCTGGGCCTACATCAACCATACTTGGACAACTTCATCTCCTAGTGAAGTACATCAATAATCCCTGACCCATATTTGACCTTGACCTACTTTTATCCTTGGATTACTTAGTTATTTCCCCTTGGTTAAGGTTTTTAGTCAAGCTTGTATATGGAATACTCCTGGGCCTACATCAACCATACTTGGACAACTTCATCTCCTAGTGAAGTACATCAATAATCCCTGACCCATATTTGACCTTGACCTACTTTTATCCTTGGATTACTTAGTTATTTCCCCTTGGTTAAGGTTTTTAGTCAAGCTTGTATATGGAATACTCCTGGGCCTACAGCAACCATACTTGGAAAAATTCATCTCCTAGTGATGTAAATCAATAACCCCTGACCTATATCTGTCATTGACCTACATTTAACCTTGAATTTACTTACTTAATTTCCCTTGGTTAAGATTTTTAGTCAACCTTGGTTAAGGTTTTTATGCAGGCCGCAGCCACCTTGTTTGTCAAGCTATGTGTACATCGACAACCCTCGTAGTCGAGCTATGCTGTTCTCCTACAGCTCTTGTTAGTAAGACTAGAAGCTGTAATACATGATACCAGATTTTACATTTACAATATTAGAGGTGCAACGATACGGTCAAACCCGTATTGCGATATATTGCGATACAACAAACCCATATTGCAATACGTATTGCGATATTATGCCATGTATGAACAAATAATAATAAAAACAAACAGGAGATAAAGAACAGTCTTTATGTTTATTATTGTCATTAGAACACATCAAAAAACACTGTGTGGGTCAGGACTTTGCCCAGAAACGGTTGACATTAATGATTATTTCTGGACGAGAGGAAATTAGGGAGAAGTGACAAAATCAAAATATTTTCCCTGATTTTTTTCTCTTACTTATAGTTATCGCGTAACTGTATCCTTACTATACATGTAGCTAGCCATCATAAGTCTACCCGCCCATAAGTCGAGGCACGAACATGAACCCAAAAAATCAGTCTTGAGCCAAGTCGCGGCCCATAAGTCGACTACTGAAAATTCGTCGGCTACTGGGTGCAGGCGAAATTAGGTCATGAATTGCCTGTATTGCTTGGCTAAGTTTTGTGCTTTCTGTAGTTTGTTTGAAGCAAATATGCTTCACATAAACGTAGAAAATATATCATTTATGCTTACTGTACTATATTTATCGACTGTCATCCCCAGTGAAATGTAAAGGTCGTGTTTGAAACATTTTAATACACACATGTTCAATCGATGTGTTGTAAAAATGGGCTGTTACGTGAATTGGACAAACTTTATAATAAACTAGTTAATCAGTTGCAATACGGTTGTTTTTTATTGCAATAATACTTGTGTACAAGCATAAACATCATTAACTGCTACAGAGACAAACTAATTGAATTTCTATCAAGTAAATAATGATAATAGCAACTGGTCACAAATATTAGGAGGTAAATGGAACAGCCGTTACCTGGCAATTTCACAGCTGATCGGGTTAATGACCTGATACAGTGGCTTGTTTGATTTCAAGTCTGAATTGACTGGTGATGTGTGCAGTGCTTTTCTCTCATTTTTTGGCTGTGACGGTAGAAATGGGGCTTATGGTATTTGCGACCAGTGTAGCTGCTGATCAAATTGCACATCCATTTAGCATGAGAACATTCTATTTTGCTTGTTATTATCATGCTGGGTGCTTCATTGATGGAATGGTGAGCTGTAAATATCCGAATTGTCGTGATCGATATGCCATATACTGGTCGAAAATGTACTACACATGGTAACATACATTTTGCCAGCCGACAGTCCATACCAGTCAGTATTAGCCTCTCCTGTAGGATATTGTCCACGGGGCGCACACATCAGTGAATGCCTTTACATAACACTGTATCTGTTTCCAGTCTCACGCAACGGGAGACAAAATTATGCAGGCACAATTAGTAACAGGTTTTTAGTCATTTATGCTTCTCGCAAATTTATTGTGTTAATCGAGCAGACCTTCATTTCGCGGATGTCGCGAAACCACTTGCAAAATTTCTGTGAAGGAAGTAATGATTGTTCATTCTGCCTGCAACTCATGGTATGATTTAACACAATTTATTTTAGAAACATAAAAGAAAAATACCGCCACTGCAGTACTCGCCAGTAGAACGTACCTATCTGGCAATAGAAATGGCACCAAGTCGTGATTTTCGCTGACCATTTTGTATCAGACTTTTGGTAAATTAGTTTTATACCCTAGCCATAGAATTACTCACTACATGTATTACTCATCTAATTGTGGCGTGTTTATTAAAAAATATTGACTTCTGTCATATTAAAAAATTAAGTTTTGAATGATTTTGAATAATTTTGCACAATTATTTTAACACAAGATGGCGACCGAGAATATGGTGTAAATATCGCGATACGCGAAAACCGTACCGCGATACGTATCGTCAGGATGACATATCGCAATATACCGGTATACCGGTATATCGTTGCACCAGTATACAATATATTGTACTGTGTGCTTATCATGCAATTTGGGGACTGTATATGTGCTTGTTTGATGATTAAAAGTGTAATATCCTCTACCAACGCTCATTAGTAATATTATATCTGTCTTATTGGACATATTGTGAACATCATGTGTTATTCCATTTTGTATTTTGTCTCGTGCATTACCATGCACAGCATACTGTGCAAGAAGAAACGTCAATATGAATAAGAAATTCATATGACAAAATTAAATTGAAGCGAAATTATTTAACATAGTCAATTAATATAATATAACATACATCATGCATGCCCTTTCAGCGACAATTTAATCTATGCACGAAATTAATGCCAAATAAGACTAAACGAAAGTTAGAATTGTCGACATTACACTACTGTTGTACACTGCTCTGTTATTACCACTTTGTGCACGTAAACATGTAACATAGATGAATGTCCATGCAACCAGCATTTGATATGAATATCATGAGTATATGAGGCTGACATACCTGTTTGAACATGTAGCGAACATTATATATCACTTCATTCGTGTAATAGCTTGTCCTTCCTCATTGCTTACTTTATATTGATTACTGACCTCAGGGAAACATGACGGCAAAGCAAGCGAAAGGGTTACCATGTGTGTTTTGATCAGTAACATTGCAAACAATGTCAAGATACCCACCACTATCGCAGAACACGACTATCAAAACTAAGTCGTTCATTGTGGGACCGTGCACCGCTAATCATGGAATCCATTTTAGTGCTCATTCAATACTCTACCTACTGCGCGTATTTGGTGCATTATCCTTATTTTCCAGGCAAGGAAGTGGTGTTCAGTCTGTCGGATGTATTAATTACTATTTTCAATGCACATGCATGCTTAACTGAACTTAAGTGGACCAATATATGTCTAGGGTTAGTGCAGATGGGCTATTAATAATTACAACCCAATATAAAATGGATATGCCATTCGCTCATGTAGCACATTAATTGACATAACGTATGTGTATACACAGGCGAGTCTCTGACGAATCAACCATATGTATGTTACTTGTTTGACTTGCATACCGTACATTGATACACATTCCAAACAAATGCAATATAAGAAGTCCTTCTCGTTGCAACTACACAAACACATTCTGGAATGGTACATGTTTTTCATAAGCATGAATTCCATGGCCAGCAGAATATGATTCCGAAATGTAGGTATATTTAATAATATAAGAATGTTACTTATTAAACCAATATAAATTAATACTCCAACTGCTGGTCGTGGAATGCATGTTTGTGTCACGCTATGTGCGTGTTATGTGTTTAGCCTGATGCATTACGGTTCTTCCATACATCGGCTCATGTGTCTCCTTTGGGTATCTTGCTATATACATATATTGTCCATAGCATAGCATGCACAAATATAATGAGATATGACAACAACGAAACATTTATGAAACGGCCACAGAAATAATTTATTCACATGGGTGGTTTATCATATCTGAAAAGATAACAAATAGAACTAGGAATACATGTATACACTTCAATCATGAAACATGAAGACTTATAGGCAAAATTAATAATGATGCTGGATAAACCACTATGTTGACGTATATGTGTCGACTAATTTCTCGTGACACATTATGGTGGATGATGTAGTGTTGTAGATAGAATGTATCACCATGCATAGGTTTTTCACACACAGCTTGTCATACAGTGCACCTCTTTTTTGTAATTACCAATGTACGGTGGTCTATTATATGTGGTCTTATTTTGGTATACATGTTTTATCAATAGTCTGAATAAAACAAGCAGTACTGCTGCCAATAGTCAAAGTCAAATAACGTTTGCGCTAAAGCTTCTGGCATAATTTGCGTTAATATACTATCCGTCAATACAATTGGCAGCCTGGGTTATCCATTGATGTCAGAATATTAGTGTCATTTTGTTTATTTGCAAAGTACCTTGCCATAAATATATAACGCATACACCAAATTGATGTCTACTGTATTCCTATTACGACCGCATACTAGTAACATTGGCTGAACGAGCAACTGTCGTTAAACGAGGATGGCTGGTATACTTGTGATAGGGGAATACAACCTAGTACTTAATTTAATTACTGATAATAAATATAGAGTATTAACACTATTACATAAACACTTTAAATAACCGGACCATTATGTATGCATTTATAGCAGATACTGATAACATGAAATTTGTATTAAATATTCGTTTCGGCAAAATATTAATATCCAAATGTGGGTCGGTCTCCATATAAGCACCATTAGTCTACACATATCTACGTACATAGCGTACTTGTGAAAACACAAAGGCTGTACACATATTTGAAATATTAAATAATACAATACGTAGGTAGCAACAGTGTTTTGTGGAGACATATATTACTAATACAAACAGTAGATGTGTCATACAGATCAACTCGATTAACAAATGGTGTATTAAAAATATGAACTTTCTGTAGTGGATGTACACAAATTATAATTATTGAATAATATCATGTACAATTATTTTAAAGACGTGCGGACAGTAATGTAAAATATATACAACTAATACTTACAACGTATATGATTAGGACACAGCAGTCTAAACAGCCTTGCAACGTTTATAGTCTGGCAGCGGGAGGGGGTAACCCCATTTTGTCTGGTATAGTTTTTGTCGCGCCCGCTTGCGGAAAGCGCGATATAGTCGGCACTTTGGCGTACGTACGTACGTACGTCCGGTTAAAGTTTTTGGTTAAGTTGTTTGGTTAAGTTTTTTGGTTAAAGTTTTTGGTTAAGTTTTTGGTTAAGTTTTTTCGTTAAAGTTTTCCGTTAAAGTTTTTCGTTATACTATATCTCTGCAACTGCTTTGCCCATTACCTTGAAACTTCATATGGGTGTTTATCATCATCTATATTTTTATTCTACCCCCTCCCGTGCGGCCCCTGTGCCCAATGTCAAGGTCAAATTACTTTGAAGTTTTTGGTTAAGTTTTTCGGTTAAAGTTTTTCGTTATACTATATCTCTGCAACTGCTTTGCCCATTACCTAGAAACTTCACATGGGTGTTTATCATCATCTATATTTTCATTCTACCCCCTTCCGTGCGGCCCCTGTGCCAAATGTCAAGGTCAAATTACTTTGAAATTTGTGGTTAAGTTTTTTGGTTAAAGTTTTTGGTTAAGTTTTTTGGGTAAAGTTTTTAGCTCGACTATTCGAAGAATAAGTAGAGCTTATGTTGTCACCCCGGCGTCGGCGTCACCGTCACGCCTTGGTTAAGGTTTTTAGTCAAGCTTGTATATGGAATACTACTGGCCCTACACCCACCATACTTGGACAACTTCATCTCCTAGTGATGTACATCAATAACCCCTGATCTATATTTCACCTTGACCTACATTTCCTCTTGAATTACTTGGTTAATTCCCCTTGGTTAAGGTTTTTAGTCAACCTTGGTTAAGGTTTTTAGTCAAGTTTGTATATGCAATACTACTGGCCCTACACCCACCATACTTGGACAACTTCATCTCCTAGTGATGCACATCAATAACCCCTGATCTATATTTGACCTTGACCTATATTTCCTCTTCAATTACTTACTTAATTCCCCTTGGTTAGGTTAGTTTTAGTCAACCCTGGTTAAGCTTTTTTTTCAACTTCTACATTGAATACTATTGTGCATCCAGACACCATACTTCGACAACCTTTTCTCATACGTATGCACATCAATAACCCCTGATCTATGTTTGACCTTGACCTACATTTCCTCTTTAGTTACTTACTTAATTCCTTTTGGTTAAGGTTTTTACTCAACCTTCTATATGGAATACTACTGGCCCTACACCCACCATACTTGGACAACTTCATCTCCTAGTGATGTACATCAACAACCCCTGATCTATATTTGACCTTGACCTACATTTCCTCTTGAATTACTTAATTCCCCTTGGTTATCGTTTTTAGTCAAGCTTGTAGATGGAATACTCCTGGCCCTACACCAACCATACTTGGACAACTTCATCTCCTAGTGATGTACATCAACAACCCCTGACCTATATTTGACCTTGACCTACATTTAACCTTGAATTACTTACTTAATTCCCCTTGGTTAGGTTTTTACACTCGACCTTGGTTAAGCTTTTTACTCAAGCTTGTACATGCAATACTATTTTTCATACAGACACCATAATTGGACAACCTTTTCTCATAGTGATGTACATCAATAACCCCTGATCTATATTTGACCTTGACCTACATTTCCTCTTGAATTACTCACTTAATTCTCTTTGGTTAACGTTTTTAGTCAAGCTTGTAGATGGAATACTCATGGCCCTACACCAACCATACTTGGACAACTTCATCTCCTAGTGATGTACATCAACACCCCCTGACCTATATTTGACCTTGACCTACATTTAACCTTAAATTACTTACTTAATTCCCCTTGGTTAAGGTTTTTACTCAACCTTGGTTAAGTTTATAGTCAAGCTTGTATATGCAATACTTCTGGGCCTACATCAACCATACTTGGACAACTTCATCTCCTATTGATGTACATCAATAATCCCTGACCTATATTTGACCTTGACCTACTTTTATCCTTGGATTACTTAGTTATCTCCCTTGGTTACGGTTTTTTACTCAAGCTTGTATATGGAATACTCCTGGGCCTACAGCAACCATACTTGGAAAACCACGCACCTACGTCCAAGGTCAAGGTCACTGTTGAAGGTCAAAGGTCAAACCTATTGAAATTCCCTTCCGCTCTATATCTTCTACACCGATGCATGGATTATCAAATGGCTTGGCACAAATGTTTCTCATGATGAGAAGGTGTGTCGCGATCAATAACCACGCACCTACGTCCAAGGTCAAGGTCACTGTTGAAGGTCAAAGGTCAAACCTAGTTTTACTGTATTCCCTTCCGTCTTCTACACCGATGCATGGATTATCAAATTGCTAACCACGCACCTACGTCCAAGGTCACAGTTGAAGGTCAAACAGGTCAAACCTATTGAAATTCCCTTCCACTCTATATCTTCTACACCGATGCATGGATTATCAAATGCCTTGGCACAAATGTTTCTCAGGATGAGAAGGTGTGTCGCGATCAATAACCACACCTACATCCAAGGTCAAGGTCACAGTTGAAGGTCAAAGGTCAAAAATATTGAAATTCCCAAATGGCTTGGCACAAATGTTTCTCACGATGAGAAGGTGTGTCGCGATCAATAACCACACACCTACGTCCGAGGTCAAGGTCACTGTTGAAGGTCAAAGGTCAAACCTATTGAAATTCCCTTCCGCTCTATATCTTCTACACTGATGCATGGATTATCAAATTGCTAACCACGCACCTACGTCCAAGGTCACAGTTGAGGTCAAAGGTCAAACCTATTGAAATTCCCTTCCGCTCTATATCTTCTACACCGATGCATGGCTTATCAAATGGCTTGTCACAAATGTTTCTCATGATGAGAAGGTGTGTCACAATCAATAACCACGCACCTACGTCCAAGGTCAAGGTCACAGTTGAAGGTCAAAGGTCAAACCTATTGAAATTCCCTTCCACTCTATATCTTCTACACCGATGCATGGATTATCAAATGCCTTGGCACAAATGTTTCTCAGGATGAGAAGGTGTGTCTCGATCAATAACCACGCACCTATGTCCAAGTTCAAGGTCATAGTTGAAGGTCAAAGGTCAAACGTATTGAAATTCCCTTCCGCTCTATATCTTCTACACCGATGCATGGATTATCACACTATGCCCAGGGTCAAGGTCACAGACTTGATGCGTTTGAAACCTTAACGCTCGGCTAAATGGCTTATAATAAAAAATGCCTCATTTTCTTTGGCTGCCAGTGGGGGTATTCGTGTGCCGACAGGCCACATTTCTAGTTTCCCTTGGTTAATGTTTTTAGTGAACCTTGGTTAAGGTTTTTATGCAGGCCGCAGCCACCTTCTTTGTCAAGCTATGTGTACATCGACAACCCTCGTAGTCGAGCTATGCTGTTCTCCTACAGCTCTTGTTTGTTATACCGGTACTATATCTCTGCAACTGCTTTGCTCATTACCTTGAAACTTCACATGGTTGTTTATCATCATCTATATTTTCATTCTACACCCCCCCCCAGTGCGGCCCTGTGCCCAATGTCAAATTACTTTGAAGTTTTTGGTTAAGTTTTTCCTTTAAAGTTTTTGGTTAAGTTTTTTGGTTCAAGTTTTTTGGTTAACGTTTTTGGTTAGTTTTTTGGTTAAAGTTTTTCGTTATACAATGTACTATATCTTTTATTTTAGTGTCCGTGCCTCGCCACAAGGCGCGACATGCAGGCCGCGGCCATCTAGTTTTTATTGTTGGTTATTCAACAGTGGGCATTTGGTGAATCAAATCCACTGCGATGTGGATTCTCACCCTTGAGCATT
Organism: Conchocele bisecta; assembly: GCA_029237695.1. Taxonomy (NCBI): domain Eukaryota; kingdom Metazoa; phylum Mollusca; class Bivalvia; order Lucinida; family Thyasiridae; genus Conchocele; species Conchocele bisecta. Next base: position 197,755,944 of record CM055265.1, on the reverse strand, counting down.
TTTTATGGCGGCCATTTTTCAAAAGGTCCGCCATTCAAAATAGCTTTTGTAAATATCTCGGTTTGGGACTCGTAGAGGCATAATGTTAGTGTCTATACGTAGGTTTTCAGGGTCAGGGAACATGATAAGAACATCAATAATAACATTGGGTGATTTGTTTAGGCAGCCATCTTTAATTTCAAAATGGCCACCATTCAAACTTGTTTTTGTCAATATATTGGTCTGGGGGACTCATAAGAGGCATAATTTTGGTGTTTTCGGGGTCAGTGAACATTATAAGAGCATCGATAATAACATTGGGTGATGTAGTTAAGGCAGCCATCATGAATTTCAAAATGGCAGCCATCCAAACTGTTTTTGTCAATTTCTCGGTCTGAGGGAATCGTGGAGGCATAATGACTAGTAACCATTCAATACATCTCAATAGTGGCTGATTATTACACAATGCGCAAAATATATGACTATAAATCACTCAATAGAGCTTAATGGTGGCTGATTATTATACAATGCACATATTTATATGACTATAAATCACCCAGTACATATCAATGGTGGCTGATTATTACACAATGTACATATATATGACCAGATATCACTCAATACATATCAATGGTGGCTGATTATTACACAACACACATATATATGACCAGAAATCACTCAATACATATCAATGGTGGCTGATTATTACACAATGCACATATGACCAGAAATATTTAAACACATCTGTCCCCCTTGGCAAGCACAGAAAACAGGCTTTCAAGCGTTCCTACTTTTTCCTACTTTTTCCTACTTTTTTTTTTATTCCTACTTTTTCCTACTATTTCATCAAAATTCCCAAAATTCCTACTTGTTCTTTTGAAAAGCTAAATAAATTTAAAAACTATGCTGTTCTGATCTGTTATGAGATTTATTTACAGAAAAAAGCTGTGCATGTTATATAGAGTGCTCTCGGGTGTCTTCTTCTTGTGGCCTTGATGTTTGTGATACCTCAGATGCCCGCCAGTTCGGAACAGCATACAGTATTCTCAGGTGAGTGTTGTAATATACTCTTGCTAAGTGATTTTACCCCAGGTACAGCCTTTTCATTGAACATTTATGTGCCAGATTAACTGATCCAAACAATTGTGCTGCAGTAGCCCCTGCTTCCCTGTGTGCCACAGCATCAAGCACCAGATTAGGATAGTGAGAAAGCTCCTTCGCACCTGCTCTGGGACTTCTGCCAACCTACGACATCACTTGCATACATTCTATACAAATACAGTGACGCATGCTGTCGCAGGCTACTTATAACGCTCGACACTGCTAACTTCAGACAATGGTTATACTATTTTGATACATCTTTAAACGATTTCACTCTTTGACTATTTATGTTTATAGCGAAGAACATTGTACATGTTTTTATGTTTAATGCTAATACATAATATTGTATATTGTATTGTATACTTTCTAATTAGGAATTAAAATCTGTGTGTAAAAGGTAAACACTGTGATGTTTATATGAGTGTTGCATTGGGAATTTTGATTCAGTATATTGAGGAACAAATTATATTTCAAATAGATGTGCATGTATTTCAAACTGCTGCTGTTTCAATACTAAATTTATTTGAAATAAACAACCAAGTTAAATGGGCGATAAATTTATGCAATTTAAAATAGTTTTTTACATTGAAGTTTTCTGAAGTAGTTTATAATATGCACATGTTTGAACTTGATGTTGGCATTTTGCGTCACTTTTCATATGACATCGCCATTGACATCGATTGAAAATCCATGTTTAGGGACTGGCACATCTCATGAATGGATGAGTCGAACAAGACGAGATAGCTCAAATTATTCAGCAGTTGCAACTACATTTCTGAAGCTACCTTGCACAGTCCCCTTGGTATAAATTAAAAACAAAATATGAAAATACATGATAGTCTATGGGAAATGTATTTTGTCCTTTAAATACACGGCACATTGATATATTTCTAGTCGTCATAGGCTACACATTAGTATATTAAATAAATTGGGCCATCATCTGAGAAAATGGACCTTATAACTTTTCCATCCAGCTGAGCATACACATGTGTAGTTTGATCAGACTCAACACTGCTTGCCAGACCCATATCTTAGCGCCGTGTAATGGCATGCCAAACAGTGTACACTGAGATCAGACCTCGTAACCTCATCAGGCGCGGATACAGGGGGGGGGGTCCAGGGGGTCCGGACCCCCCCCCCCCCTGCTCGGCGCAAAAAAAAAAGAAAAAAAAAAGAAGAAAATCTACAATACTCGAATAGTTGGATATGACTTTTTTCGTGGCCTCGGTGTCAGAAATCGCATCTGCGGCGATCTGGCATTTAAAAATTTAATGGGGGAGGGCCCCCCAGACCCCCCCCCCCCCCCCAAACTTTACAATTTCGCGCGCGCAGGTCACGTACGCCAAATTTTAATTACAGACACCACCCCCTGCAATTATTTCTGTATCCGCGCCTGCTCATACATGCTGATATGCTGGTTGAAAACCATAAAAGGCATGCTCTTAGTTGGTGTCCATATTGCTGTAAAATGTTAGTTCAAAGAATAAAAATAATAATTTCAGACTGGCAGCATCCGTAATGTTGAAGACACAAGGCCACAACAAGAAGACATCACTGAAACACCATGTTCCGAGTAACCGTGAGTACAAGAAATGTTCAAAGTAAAAGTCAAAGGTAAGAAAATATGAACAAATGTTCCTACTTTTTTATCATAAATTCCTACTTTTTCCTACTTTTTTCCTACTTTTTGCGAAAAGAATTCGTACTTTTTTTCCTACTTTTTCACAAAAGGTCACCAGAGAGCCTGAGAAAACAGTGCTCGACAAGTTCGAATTTTGGCATCCACATTTTTTAGTTTTGCATGGCATGTGACTGGCACAAGAGCATTTTATCAGCTTCTACAGCTCCACATGTGCTAATGGGCTACCATCTGGGATAGTGGTAGGGGTGACTGAGTTGTGTGTTGTTTCTCTGGACCATCCATATACAGCTGGATCTAAAGCTGATGGATCTGGCTCTAAGGAACTCCTCCATACTGCAACTTGCATGTGGGCTCTGGCAACATTCTCTTTGAATGCTTCGTCTGTCGGGGGTAGAGGCAATTTTTGGTGCACACGCGACACTCCGGCTTACTTTTGAAGTCCATCCTTTGTGTCGGGCTTCCGTCAGGGATTTACATCGAGTCTGACCATAGCAGGCCAACATAAATGGCGTGGCTTGAGCTATTGCGTCTGATAGAGGTATATCAGTGTCACCAATGTAGCTGAAGTACCAATGGTACCAAAGTGAATACGACCTGGATTTTGAGACTTTCAGAGCCATGGTATGCCGTTGCCAATCCCATAGTATGAGGCCACTGTGTCACATCCAGTGAGACCATGAGCAGCTAATAGATCTGGAATAATGTTTCTGTGCTTTTCCACTGTTTAATTAATGTCAATAACTGCTCGACGACCGTGCGACGGAGAAACCATCTTTACTTGGCATGGAAGGTCACCTTTGTAGCAGAAATGTAACAACAATACAAATATGTCAGTGTCATCAGCAATTACTAAAGCTGCTTTGGCCTCCACACTGGACACTTGTTGTACTACAATGGTATCAGCTTCTTCGTGTGTAGTGATCATATCGTTTCGTTTGATAACTAGTCCATTGTTTATCTCGACTGGCACTGGGTCGCTGCTGGTTACAACTAACTTATATAGTGTGAAGTCATCCTTGTGTGCTATGCGATTTTCACAGATGAGATCAATTAGTTGGGATTTGTTGGTAGTGACAGTCAATATCACTTTCTGTGCGGGCAGACGAGAACTAGTGCGCAATGCAGACCCTGCTAGCCCCTTTGTCCCTTCCGATTCTGGTCGATTCCATGGTACTGCTTTCTCTATATACCTGGATATACATGTATATGGCGGACTAATAATAAGATCAGAAAAACAGGACGACAAAGTCTATGTTACTCCACTCAAATTCCAGAACACAGCTAGCATGATTAAATTAACATACATGTACTCATATTGGATGCTGGCATTCAAAATAAATATGCACCACTGTACTGTTTTCATTTGGCAGTGTAGTTAAATAAGTGTTATAGACCAAGATGCAGGGTATTTGTGAATACTGATAACTGTAATAGGTGTATTTACTGGCCATGTATGTGACACAAATTAACAGCTCGGTGCAATATCTTCTTCCTGGGTGTGGTATTCAGTGACTCCCAGGAGTGAATATATTGTGCCCGTATAAAATGATGCCTCTGTATTATACATACCGATCGAAAACGAGGTAGACATCACTGATCTTCAAGCGAGTGTGGATGTGCCCTCGGAACAGATCCAGGTAATCTTGTACTGTCCCCGTTGCCGGCCATGGTACCACCCAGAGCACATAGCTTGAACCCTGGTCTATGAGTCCCCCAGACCGAGATATTGACAAAAGCAATTTTGGATGGCGGCCATTTTGAAATTCAAGATGGCCGACTTAACTACATCACCCAATGTTATTATTGATGTTCTTATCATGTTCACTGACCATGAAAACCTATGTATAGACACCACAATTATGACTCTACGCGTCCCCCAGACCGAGATATTGATCACCAAATGCCAGTGATGAATAATCAACAATAAAAAAAACTATACCAGAGCATTTTGGGTTAGGCCAAAAATTGGCCTCCCGCTACCAGGCTATTAGTTTCGGACTGGAACATGATGTACTCATTGATATAGTCAGGGCCTATCAATTAACAGTTAATAGTCGACCCAGATATAGCGAGTATGTCAATGTATGTACATACATGTACTTGACAAAATGCCTGTAAAATAGCGGCCATCTTTGATCTATGCAAAATATAATTATATTCCTTTAAAATATGAGAAGTAAATATTTTGCAATGTGTCACCTCGTATGTGTCAGAAATTGTTTCCATTCCCCTTCTGGTATTACTGGTACACAATGATGCAATTTCCGTTAGTAGGTTAGCACTGGCCGCCACCGTTTCTCATATAAATTTAAACGTTAGTTATCTTCTGACATATGCCATTGTTAGCACGATTGTGTCTAATCATCTTGTGAGCCCAACTATGTTGCTTGGTATCGAAGCTGATCATGACGGGCAGTGTGTGCCATCTGATCCGCATAATCAACTCAATTCATATAAAATGGTGGCCATCTTGGATTTATTGAACATGTAGATATCACAAAATAGCCGTAAACAGGTGGATGCATTGCATTTATTAATTATCCGAAGTTGGTTGGCAAATCCCCTTCGTGTATGCATGTTCGTTACATCTAAAGAGAAAGATTCTATAAAATATATGTAATTTTCAACAATTACTGCCATCTGTTTGTGGAACTTAACAAGTGTGCACAAAGCCATGATGCTTCTAACACATGTAATGTTCAGGATACATATTTATGAACGACTTCTGGCCGTATTACTTCAGAACTAGTGTTTGGTACCCACATTGATAGCACGTCTTTGTCAATTTACTTACATATTTTATGAAATTCTTGTAAAATGGCGGCCATCTTGGATTTTCACAAGCTCTGTTCAGGCTTATATCGATTGTTACATATCCGGTAATGTATCAGCTATTAAATAAATTAAGATGCGCCAATATGACCCTTCTAATATTGGTTTCACAATGTAATATATCTTCTACGGTAGCCGATGCTTTTTTCACTGGTGGCCATCTTGTTTATGCAAATTAATGGGCTTAAGCTACTACTTTGAAAAGTCTATCATGCGGACATATATACAGTATATGTGTCTAAACACATTGACGCCAGAAATCTTTGGTGCGCTCGGATGGTACCGACAACACTAACGCGCCCAGGGCCTATAAGTATACTTTGAGGGAGTAATCATTTATTTTTCCTGAAATGCATTATTTCATATAACAACTGCATATTTTTGAGGATTAAAAGTATGCAGAATTATTATGCGGAATTTATTACATTATCACAGCCAAAATGGCTGGGATAATGTAATAAATTCAGTCTAATAAAATATTAATAAATTTATCTTTGAATTGAAAATTTCTCCCTCAAAGTGTACTTAGCAAGTATACTTTGTACTTTTGGTGAAATAGGCTACTGGTCATACTGCGCAGATGACATTTTTATGCCCCACCACAGCACAATAGTGTTACCTTTTTCCATTCGCCATGTCCAAACGTTTTTGTTTGACATTGTATCTTCCATAGTATTAGGCCTACGGACACCATACCAGGGCACCGTACCAGGGCATGCAAATTCCACTCGTCCGCTCGTCCTGACGAGTGGGAATGCATGTACATTTGTAAGACGAGTAGATATTTTGAGTTTTCTAATGTAAATTTCTTATTTTTGCCATCTCTGTCGAAGTGAGGACGAGTGAAAAATTTAACTAGTTTCGTGCCCTGCGTACTTGCTCACTATCATGAGACAGTGATGTGCACTGTAAACCACTGTGAATCAAATGACCTTTGTGTGACATAGTTATTTCCCTTGGTTTACTATCGAAGTGGTATGTGGGTCATTCCACTACCGGTAAGTACATTTTAACTTTCTTACAGTATTTCCGCTACTCAATTTGAAAATCAATAAGTAACATACGCCAATATGCACCTTATCTGGAGCTCTGTAAACCTGCAGTATGCTTATGATGACCTGCTACATTTACACAGGTGAGGCAGTGTTTGTAGCTCCCAGCCGACCTTTGACCCCATTTCTGGCATTGCTTCCCTCATGGCTGTTTTTCGCTAAGTACTACTGAACTCGTAAAAATGTTATATTTTCAAGGGCTGTCACGATATACCGATATATCGCAATACTGATCAGAAATGTATCGTACTGCGATACAAAAATCATGTAGCAGTTTTTGCCGATATTTTCATTTTTGTGCAGCCTAGCGAAAGAATAATACCGGGAACCAGTCTATATCACGCAAAAAGTAATGTGACATGATGTTTGATGCAACTTTTTGTTCAAAATCGACAACAAATCTAACTATTTATCTAGTTATACAGTTTTATAATTGATTAGATGTTCACAAAATGACCTCTTGTTGGTCCTATATGTTGTAAACTGCTCCACATTATAGCGTTCTCAAATGAAGCAATATTGTGTGGTACAGTCGAGCACCAGTATCTCGAAGTCGAAGGGAGATCGTATTTTAGTCGAGATAGGACTAGGTTCGAGATACCGAGGAAGTGACATGGTCAAATATTTTCGCAAAGAAATATCAAATCATGTTACCCATCACGAGTAAACAATAAAGGAATAATGAAACAAAACATGTGTTGCTTTTTGTCGCGCCCGCTTGCAGAAAGCGCGATATAGTCGGCACTTTGGCGTACGTACGTACGTGTGTCCGGTTAAAGTTTTTGGTTAAGTTTTTTGGTTAAAGTTTTTTGTTAAGTTTTTTGTTAAGTTTTTTGGTTAAAGTTTTTTGTTATACTATATCTCTGCAACTGCTTTGCCCATTACCTTGAAACTTCACATGGGTGTTTATCATCATCTATATTTTCATTCTACCCCCCTCCCGTGCGGTCCCTGTGCCCAATGTCAAGGTCAAATTACTTTGAAGTTTTTGGTTAAGTTTTTTGGTTAAAGTTTTTCATTGTACTATATCTCTGCAACTGCTTTGCTAATTACCTTGAAACTTCACATGGGTGTTTATCATCATCTATATTTTCATTCTACCCCCCTCCCGTGCGGCCCCTGTGCCCAATGTCAAGGTCAAATTACTTTGAAGTTTTTGGTTAAAGTTTTTGTCCCGCCCGCTTGCGGAAAGCGCGATATAGTCGGCACTTTGGACGTACGTACGTACGTACATGTGTCCGGTTAAAGTTTTTGGTTAAGTTTTTTGGTTAAAGTTTTTCGTTATACTATATCTCTTTTTTTAGTGTCCATGCCTCGCCACAAGGCGCGACATGCAGGCCGCGGCCATCTAGTATTATTTTATATACCAATTAATTGACAAACAACAATATGAACATTACATACATTATATACATGTATTCAATAGACAATATGTCACTCACTAACAAGGAAATAAAGTTGTGTTTACACAATGAGTAACATATAATACAAGAAACAGAAAAGTACATGTTTTAAACGAAACAAAATTGACACCGTCACTCGCTGTCAGGTCTCGTGAAGAAGTTCTTGATTGTCCCTTGCTTCGTACAACGGCGTCTATACAGCTGTGTCAAGAATGCACTGAACTTTGACAGGGCGTTAAGAATGTCATTTGGCACGTCGTGATATGCTTAATGAATCGTGTCAAACACTCAAACAAATCGAGGTGGACCAATTAAGTAAACAACCCGAGGCAGGTGTGAATTTATTTCATTTCGTTTGATAATAGGTTTTGAAAATTAGTGTTAACCAAATTGATCTTGGCAGCCAGGCGCTTAGGTGATTTACCCAAGCGTATATGTGATCGAGATAGCGAAGTGATTTTTAACGTATTTTTATACGAAGGGGACAGAATGAACAGTCGAGATAGAGAACATGTTCGAGATAGGGCATGTTCGAGATAGCCGAGGAAATTTACATTAAACACATAAGGATATAATTCGGGACTTTAGCGAATCATCGAGATAGGGGATACCATCGAGATACTGACGTTCGAGGTACTGGTGCTCGACTGTACATGTTATTGTACGTATCTCAATAGGCCTTTCGTGTATTGCAATATATCGTGGTACTATTCAACCGTATCGTGACAACCATAATATTTTCCATACATGACACAGTGTTCTGCCTAGGTCTCACATTCAGACTACCATTTCAGTTTTTGCGCCCGTTTCTGTTGAAAATGATATTGGGATTATTATATTTTATGGGAAATTTACATTTTAACGTGGAAAAATGTCCCGCGGGTTCGCTCTAGGCACAACACCGATGACATCGAATGTTGACAACAATTTCAGAGTTCCGCATGAGCTCGGGAGTTTTTTTCAACTTTCGACATCATTTGCGGAAAATATGGCTGATTTCTGATGGGCAATGCGACACAAGCAACTCCAGAGCCGGACCCAGAGCTCCAGATAAGTTTTGTATCTAAAGAGTATTATAGCCCCATATTTCAAATGCAATGCGTATTTTACTTTTACAAATGTATTATTGATTTTCATCCTTATTAAATAGGGAACAAATGATAACAAATAAAACAAATTGATAAAACCAATTGATAATTCACTTATTTGAGCTGCAAAAAGCAAACACTGCTTGATTTTTGCAGCTCAACTAAGTACATTTTCAACGTTATTACAGTATTTTCACTACTCAATTTTAAAATCATTGCGTATTTTCACATTGCTGTGAGTATTCCCACTTTTGATAATCAATGCGTATTCTGCTGAAATAAGTGCGTACAATCCGCCAATACGCACCTTATCTGGAGCTCTGGGACTGATATTGTAAGATGTAACCTTTCTGTGTGCAGATAAACCAACGGTGCATGGTGAGCTGACCGGCAAGGGCCTCTCCGCAGAAGGCATTCCGTATATCGAGTCGTCGGAGGGCTTTTCAGTTCAGGCAGTCCATAACGTGAGTGCATGTATGGGTATATGGTGATTTGCGTCCGTCTGTCTGTTAGTACATGTAACTCGGCTCTATAGACCAGTATGATAACTGAGACACGCCATGTAATTTTGTACCTTCAGACATCTGCGTAATTTCATTAAATACGTTTATACAAAATTTAGAATATTTTTCATAAATAAAGTCGACTTTCTACACCATTTACAGAAAATATTGTAAATTTTGTAAACGTACTTTATGAAATTACGCAAGATGTCCGAAGCTACAAAATCACATGGCATGTTTCAAATAGGGTTACTGAATTTGGAAAATGGCAAGTAACTTCCCTTGCAAAATTACTTTCGGGGTATCATCGGAGTTAGACTTGGCAGAGTTTGTCAGTTTGATGTCACATTGCTCAGCGGAAACTAAACAATGTGAGGTCAACCTGACCCATTAGTGATTTTCCAAGTTTGGGAACATATTTATAAACACGCACCTGCTGTTTGTTTATCAACAAATATTTATATTTTCATCGACTACAAACTCATTTTTGTACCAAAATGAATGCAAACAGTTTCAAAGTGTGTGTAAATAGAAACCTGTTGGATTTATGTGTGGGAAAACCCAATAGGAGACCAAATTCGGCAACTTGAGCCGTGTAGGGGCTTTAACCCATTTCATAAATGTGTTGTGACACGTGTAATAACACCTGGAGCGCATTTGATTGGCAACGTTATGTCAAATGAATAAAATAGAGACGTTCCAAATGACGTCCGTAACGGCACGACAAAGCAATGGTGTTTTGACGTTGTCGTCATCATGTTTTAGATGTCATTAGTAGCGTCTGCGACTCATTAAAATTACTGCAATTGTCAGAATGAGCTCCCATTTGGTAATATGAAGTGTTTACAAAGGACAGGAACCTGTTATATCGCATATTTTCCTGTGTGGATATTTCAACTAGATGCAAAAATAGTCGATGACGTATGCTCACTAAAACATACTGGATATCTCAAGTTTTCTGCTCTTTGGCATCTGAAGTCATGTGATAAACAGAATCTCAAACTCATTTCCCTTTGATATGAGATTTATGAAACTCTCTCGCAACTTTATGCACCTCACCAGAGGCTCTGTGTATAAATTGTGCGTGACTGGTTTCATAAATCTTGCATCAAATGGAAACTTGTTTGAGATCCTCTATTTATCATACTGCAGATCACAGGCGATCGGCATGTTGTTAGGATAGTGTATTATACTTGTTTAGACATGTAGGAAAAAAAATGCAGTCAACCAATAGATACACTATTATATAACAGGTTATCTATTGGATGACTGCATTTTTTTTCTTCTACATGTCTAAGCAAGTAAAATACACTATCCTATCAACATGCCGATCGCCTGTGCTGCAGATGCGCTCTGGTGTTTTGATTACATGTATAAATTGGCTTGACATACAACATGGAATGATCATAATGTCTGTCAACATGGTGCGAGTCAGCTATTTATAAATTGACCCTTGAACCGAGGGGTGTAATGACTGGAAATGATCTAACTACTGATTTAAGAATAGAATGGATAGATTTTGAAAATCGTCTACAAGCTGTTGAGTTGTTAGCAAATTTCAACTTGTTTATCAAAATTATGTCTGCTTCATGCAGGGTTCCCACTGGTCCTTAAATTCCTGGAAAGTCATGGAATTTGCCTCTTTTTGTGAAAAGGTCATTGAAAGTCATGGAATTTGGATTCCAGTCCAATTATTGGTGTTGTTGAGCAAAGTTCAATGCAATTTCGTGATTTCGAGCCAAGCGATTTGATGTGTTAAGGGCACCTGGCACCAAATCGGATTTTGTAAATTCAGAACTGAAGTACTACATGAAACAGTGTCGAGCCTGGAAATACACTTGTGTTGGGGAGAGAAGTAACTTACTCTCCCCAACTCAAGTGTATTCCAGGCTCGACACCGTTTCATCAGCATCATCCATGCAAATATGGGCCCTTGAATTTCGAAAACAGGTCCTTGAAAGTCATGGAATTTGGTCTACCCAAAAGAGTGGGAACCCTGTTCATGTCATCGGATATTTGTAATGTCAGGATGTCACACTGGCACCTTTTTTCTCTAATACACAAATGTCAATACAAGTTTGGTGGTGTATATCTTCACCATTGTGTGGATTTATTTTGATGCTATAATTACTACCGGTAAATTTACATTTTAATTATTGAAATGCAATTGCATTGATAATGAACACAATAATGAACACAATTCCCATGCCCCAGTGTAAAACCCTATCTAATGGAAACCCAATGAAAAACTGCATAGAACTTTTTGTCGCGCCTGCTTTAGTAGTCTCCGCTTTTTACGTCATCGTCGTCTGAAATGTCAAAAAGTTTGTACAAGCTTTGTCATCATGGTATAACTTTAATATTACTTGACGGATTGCTTCAATATTTTGACACTTGATACATGTAAGCATTTTGAACACACTCGTGCCACAATTAACATGACCTTGTTGATCTTCACATGGTTATGGAAACACTTGGCCATTTTTTTTATGTTAAAAAGTTTCTTCAACCTTTACCTTTTTCATGTAGCACATGCCCATGATCAAATGGTCAAATGCCTCGGCAGGCGCGACACCGCTGCGGCTTCCGTGGTGGAATTCTTGTTTATTTAGATCTAAAGTTACGATAGCGTTCATATCTCCATTTTGTGCCAAATTAGCCAATGTATTTCAAACCCAAATAAAGTACAAAAGTCAATGGCAAGCAATCGCAATGTACACACTTTTTATGCCCACCTATGCCACAGGTTGAAGTAATGGACCGAGGTCTATAAATACAATAAATATGCCTAAAAGCATCAATAAATGAAGAAAAAAAAGCTAAACATGTTTTGTTTTTTTTTCTTCAGACCTCGGTTCGTTACTTCAACCTGTGACCTATGCGACAACAAGGGTAGCATATTGCGTTGCTCTGGAGGTTTTGTACATCCGTGTACATCGAAAGGTTGAACAGTTCGTTACAGTTTAGATCCAGTATGCCACGGGGGGCATATCCATGTTTTACAAACATATTGTCTCGTTAATAATTTGCATATCGCAAAAGTGAGAGATAATCCTTGACAAAAGGGTCAAATAAAAAATCAACTTTTATCATGTTTATAACTGATGTGTTTTGAGACTGCCATTTAATGATTACAGAAAACATTGACAGCCACATACACAGATGAGCAGGCATGTTGCACCCGCCAATTTGTTGCACCAGTCGCCACCTTCAATGACATCCACAGGAGGAGAAAGTTTGTAAGCCACTGATGAGACGAGCCATTTGACAATATTTTGAAAAATATTAATAAAATTTATGATATTTTCTGTAAATGACATCATAAGTTTACAACATTTTCATAGCACATGCTATGACAATTTCGTCAACTTTCGATGTCATTTACAGAAAATATCACAGTTTCTGTCAAATTTATTCATGAAGAATCGCAAATGTTCTCGGGTACAAAATCACATGGCATGTCTCAAATGTTGTTGTCTTATTTCTCTCAGTCTAGCAATGTACAGTAGAACCTCTCTAAACTGAACACACACATAAGTTCAGTGCGTTTACTTTGATGGTTTTGGAAGGATGGGAAGGTACATGTATGTATATCTTAACCCATTAAAGACCGGATACATTTATAGTAGTATGAAACTAATTCCTATTTTCTTTATTTCATCTCGAAAGTATAGGTTGTTACCACTCATTTGAACCGTCTCAACGAGATGGTTCAAATGAGTGGTAACAACATACAACTTTATGGAGAAAAAAACAAAATAATGAGATTTTTTCAGCAAGAATGACTATCTTATCCTTACTAAAACTACTTAGTAGACTTACTACTTACTACTTACTACTTACTACTTACTACTTACTACTTACTACTTACTTACTAACTTACTACTTACTTACTACTTATCCTTACTACTTCTTAGTAGACTGAAATGGGTTAACGATGAATCCATCCATCAATGTGACTGGGATGTACACCTGGGGCCAAGTGATCTGTAGCCTATTTCATCAACATTGCTAAGTATACTTTAGTAGCAAAGTATACTTTGAGGGAGAAATTTTCAATTTTATGATAAATTTATTAATTTTTAGCCAGGTTTTTGGAAAAAAAATCCAGGCTATTGGATTGGCGAAAGCCGGGCGGGCGGGCGGCGGGCGGGCGGCGGGCGGCGGCGTCCACAATCAATGTTAAGTTTTCGTGTTTTGAGTCCATTTCTTTGTTACTGTACCACCTAGACCATCCAAACTTTCACAGCTTCATAATCAAGGGGTGCCCACCACATATCACTATCCAACATGTTACTTTTTTTTTATCTTGACCCATTTTTTTCCGCGTAGTCGACTTAGCCATTTTCAATGTTAAGTTTTCACGTTTACAATGTTAAGTTTTCGTGTTTAAGTCCATTTCTTTGGTGGTACTGTACCACCTAGGACCACCAAATTTTCACGCTTCATAACCAAGGGGTGCCTACCACATACAACTATCCAACATGTGACAATTTTTTCACCTTCACCAATTATTTCTACGTAATTGACTTAGCCATTTTCAACGTTAACTTTTTAACGTACGTCTGGTTAAAGTTTTTTGGTTAAAATCTTTTTCGTTATACTATATCTCTGCAACTGCTTCGCCCATTACCTTGAAACTTCACATGGGTGTTTATCATCACTCCATATTTTTTTCATTCTAACCCCCAACCGTGCGGCCCCTGTGCCCACCAATGTCAAGGTCAAATTACTTTGAATTTTTTTTGTTAAATTTTTTGTTTTTTCCGTGTACTATATCTCTGCAATGCTTCACCCAATACATTGCGGAAAGTGCGATCCTGTGCCCAATGTCAAGGTCAAATTACTTTGAATTTTTTTGTTAAACGTTTTTTTCGTGTACTATATCTCTGCAACTGCTTCACAACCCTATACCTTTGTACTTCACATGGGTGTTTATCATCCATTGTCGCACCTGCTTGCGGAAAGCGCGATCCTGTGCCCAATGTCAAGGTCAAATTACTTTGAATTTTTTGTTAAAGTTTTTTTCGTGTACTATATCTCTGCAACTGCTTCACCCAATACCTTCGTACTTCACATGGTGTTTATCATCATTGTTGCACCTGCTTGCGGAAAGCGCGATCCTGTGCCCAATGTCAAGGTCAAATTACTTTGAATTTTTTTGTTAAAGTTTTTTTCGTGTACTATATCTCTGCGACTGCTTCACCCAACTACCTTGATACTTCACATGGGTGTTTATCATCATTGTCGCACCTGCTTGCGGAAAGCGCGATCCTGTGCCGAATGTCAAGGTCAAATTACTTTGAATTTTTTTGTTAAAGATTTTTTCGTGTACTATATCTCTGCAACTGCTTCACCCAACCAATACCTTCATACTTCACATGGGTGTTTATCATCATTGTCGCACCTCCTTGCGGAAAGCGCGATCCTGTGCCCAATGTCAAGGTCAAATTACTTTGAATTATTTTGTTAAAGTTTTTTCGTGTACTATATCTCTGCAACTGCTTCACCCAATACCTTCATACTTCACATGGGTGTTTATCATCATTGTCATACCTGCTTGCGGAAAGCGCGATCCTGTGCCCTATGTCAAGTTCAAATTACTTTAAAAAAAATTGTTAAAGTTTTTTTGTGTACTATATCTCTGCAACTGCTTCACCCAATACCTTGATACTTCACATGGGTGTTTATCATCATTGTCACACCTGCTTGCGGAACGCGCGATATCGTCGGCATTTTGGCATACGTCCGTCCGTTCGTCCGTGTGTCCGGTTAAAGTTTTTTGGTTAAACTTTTTCCATCTTTTCCGGTTTTTGGTAACCGGGGTGCCGTTTCAGTAAACTTCGTACAACTAAAATGTTTGTAAGTGCAGATTGAGAATTGTCGGTAAATTTCAATTGATGGATTTACACTTATTGAGCCTATGCTCAATAAATGTTCATCCAATAATTGTTTACAAGAACACATTGTTTATGTGAAATTTATAGACTCATAATTTTGCACGTACAAACATTTTAGTTGTACAAAGTTTAGTGAAACGACCCCCTGTTTCTAAGGGTTGGCCGTAACCTTTTTCTCCCACAGTTGTATTGCCTCGATGTCACAGCAGGGGGTCTGGCAGTGTCTAGTGACTCGGAGAGGAAGTTAAAGATATGGGAGACCCACTCTGGAGTAGTGCGGGTAAGATCACTGTATCATACTGGCCGCTGTCTTCCAAAATCTTTTTGTTCGTGGCAAGTGTAGATCCTGATCAAGTGAAGGCATATTACCTCAGGCTGGGCTGTATCTACACTTGTCGCAAAGCCAATTGAATTGGTTTTCTGAGATTATTGCCTATATACCGAATGTCGTGTGCTCTTTAAATTTTCGCCGTTATTGAAAACGGTCATTATGAAATTATCAGTACGCATTCAATTGTCAAGGTAATTGAGTACTACATTTTTTATTGGCTTTCGGTATGCATGACTTCAAATTTTAATTGGGTTTTCAGAAGTTTTCATTGTGTATTTACGCAAATCTGCAACTTATCAAGGCCTCTGGTCTAGTGTGTAGAGTATTGGATTTCTGTACCGAATCAATTTCCACCCAAGGGATGAATAAATACTTTGATAGTATTTCCATCCCACTGGTGTTTTGAATGATACTTGAAACTGTGGCCCTGTCTCTCTTATGATCTTAGCTGGAACTGAGATTTTGAGAACTCTTTCACTTTCACATTTTCTTTGACCATGATCTTGCTTTGAATGGACATAAAACACCATTCAGCCTCTGGATCAATATACATGTTCTCGGAGATGACCTAAACATTTTACAAGCACTTAATCCCTTCATCTCTAAATACACAGCTCCAGATAAGCCGCGTATTTGCTTAAAATACCCAATTAAAATTGCCAAAAACCAATTGAAATCAGAAGTAGTGAGTATCAAAAAGCAATGAAAAATTTGTGGTATCTTTATCATGCTACAGAAAACAATAAACAGACCACAAATATAGCATATTTTCTTATTTTTCCATGAAAACACATATTGGTATGTGTTTTCATTTAGAAGCAAACTATTGAATACATGAGGTCTGCTGATGTGTAAACAGTAGTGTGATTCTATTTTACACAATTAAAATTTTGAAATACCTAATTGCTTCAGAAATGATAGGGTGACAATACTCAATTACAAACTCCTTATCTGGAGCCCTGTAAATATATAACATGGTATGTTTCGTGTTAATTTTTGCCGATGCCATTAATTGAAAACAGGCGTATTGTCTTAAAAATAATGACAACACTGTGGATTCTGATGAGATGGATTGTTACGAGCCGGCTCATCTTGATCTACAGTTTTTGCAAGGTTTTGTAGTTGGAAGGGTTGAACAACTATTCTATATGAGGCAAAGCCATGGGATTTTATACCAAAGAAGATGTGCGATTTTTCGTGAAAAATATTTACAGAAACGGTGATATTTTCTGTAAATGATGTGGAATGTTGACAATTTGTTCATAGCAAATGCGGAATTTAATTTGCGCTGAACATTTCGTCAACTTTAGATTTCATTTACTGAAAATGTCATAAATTTTGTACATATTTTTCATGACATATCATCGCACATCTTCTTTATTCTTAGGTACAAAATCACATGACCAGTCTTATATGAGGCACGCCATCTGATTTTGTACCTTCGGACATCTGCGTAATTAATTGAATTTACAATATTTTTTATAAATAAAGTCAAAAGTTTACAAAATTTTCACAGAGTACATGCATTCTGAACAATTTGTCAACTTTTGACACCATTTTGACGGAAAATATTGTAAATGTATTTCATGAAATTTCGCAGATGTCCGAAGGTACAAAATCACATGACTTGTCGTGGGTGGCAGGTGGGAGTTTGCGATGGGTAATTTAACAATCGGGGTTCATCCTTACTGGAATTCCGACTGGAGACCTGGTTTGGCCCTCACATACGTCTTTGGCATTTTGTATGTGACTAGTTAGAATCTGTTTAAACCCTTTATGTGAGTTACGATTATTCGTACTTCTATTTTAGGGGATGGTGCCAAGTGACTGGTGTGGTATGGACCTGGCACCAAGTCGGGGTTATTCTAATTTCAGGACTGAATATATTTTTTATCGATGTAAATATTCCGTTCTGATTCTGGGATTTTCCCCCCAATGCAGCAGGTTAAAGCGGGATCGAACCTGTTTGCCCGGCCTTTCATGTCCTTAGCTGTTGATAGGCCGTTGAACACCAATTAACAAACAAATACATGACTTGTCTTATATATGTACACACAGCGGAACCTGGACGGCCATGCGGGCGACGTCTACACGTGCAGGTTCTTTCCGTCGGGGATTGTTGTGCTGACGGGAGGCTCGGACATGATACTCAAGGTCTGGTCGGCCGAGACAGGTGTGTGTGCCGCCGTGTTGCGCGGTCACACCGGAGGTATGCATATTGCTGATACTGGCATCTCCAGGGGTGTGAATTCCTCTTTTCAGCTGATTTCCTCTTTTTTAATAAAATTTAAAAAAATAAAAAAATGCTGGATTTTGTTGAAACTGGACAAAAATCATAGTTTTGTGGAGTGGGGTGAATGGGTTTCCTCTTTTGTGTTACATTTTTGACCAATTTCTTCTTTTTTCACAATATTCTGCTCACACCCCTGCATCTCTGTATTGCCATCTGTTTTCTGGGGACCGTATCACTAAATTTTGTATGATAAAAAAGTTTGAAGATTATTTTGAATGTTCTTCTCATGTTAACGTGTTTCTCAATTTTCCACCTACCTATACATATCGCTAGATATTAATACATTAACTAATGATTTGCCAACATCGGTTGTCAGTAAAAAATGTTGTGATTTCAATTGAGTCATATGGCATTTAGTGAAATGGGCCCCAGTTCTAACTCAATCCTGACTGGAAAAATACATTTTATATGAAAATGGGGTGTTTTTGTTCTTAAAAATATGAAAATTACTTGCAAAAAGTGCAGCTCCTGATGAGACGGCTCGTGACGAGCCGGCTCATCTGGATCTTCACTTTTTGCCGATACTATACAGGCCTGTGGTATTGAAGGGGTTAATAGCTTTTAGATGTGTAATCATAAGTTGGCTTCACTTAAATTCACTGGAAACTTCATATGCTTCTTTGTCCTGATTACAGATTTTAAGTACCTTCTCTTTATTTAACTGCATACATACACCCTGCGACCATCAATACCTCACAGGCTTAGCATGCCAGCTGTAGCCATCTGATTGAAAATGCAATTATTGATTCTGAAAACTTTAATTAGGGCATTGCGGTGCCCTATAGGGCTCGCCCTGTCTGTCCGTTTGTTTATTTTTTGGAGTTTTTCAAATCACCTATATGGACGCTAAGTGCGTCGACAAACCACATTTTTTAGTTGTTGTTACTTTTCTTTGACATATGTCAGCTAATTTTTGTCACGTCTGCTTGTGAACAGCGCGATATAGTCGGCACATTAGCGTACGTGGTTTTGTGATTTTTCCCCCAATGCAGCAGGTTGAATGTGTTGGCCCGGCTTTAAATGACTAGATGTTGATAGGCCATTAAACACCATTAAACTAACAAACACAAACAAACGTACGTACGTGCGTCCAGGTTGAAGTTTTTGGGTACGTTTTTTGGTATACTATCGAAGTCTTGGCGGGTGCAATATGCGGGTTGCAGCCACCTAGTTAGTATTATTACCCAATTCCCTATATAAGTTGATAGTACATAGTTTTTACTAATTCCCTGGCTTTTGACCTGTCTGGGAAATACTTTCACATGCCTGGGCCATAGTTACGCGTGCCTGTGGAATAGTCAAAACTATTTTCACACCTACGTCATCATTTTTGTCGAAGAATAAGTCATAAAAAATTCAACGCAGTTTATATCGGTCAGTCAATGCGCCCCATCCTATATTCATGTTTATTGATTCATACACAGTATTTTACAGTTTGAGTAATGATACAGTTATTTCATGGTCATTCAGGAACAGTTTTAACATATTGCCCCTCGGTGCTGTGGACGACCCGAGGCACTATTGCCCTCAGCTGAGGGCAATAGTGCCTCGGGTCGTCCACAGCAGCGAGGGGCAATATAATTTGACTGTCCACCGACTGACCATGAAATAACTATATGATATTGTTTACATGTGGATATCACTTTCCTGTGCTGGTGCGTCATTACATGGTCTTCTGTTGATCGAGTAGGTATTCTGGACACAGCTGTGGTAGACAAGGGCCGCAACGTCGTGTCATGTAGCAAAGACGGGACGGCAAAACTCTGGGACGTGGGCGCCAAGAAGTGCCTGAGCACCCTGCCCAAGTGCGGGGGCAACGTGAACTGTGTCGCCCTCGAAAACACCGGCAGCCAGATAGAGCTAGGCCAGCCCGAGGTCCCACCAAGTATGTTCTCTATTTATATACCTTAATAACCCTAAACTTTCAGACACATTTTATTCTGATAAACACATATAAATATATGGTTTCCCACCATGAAGAGTGTCCCAATAGTCATCTATTGTATATGTGGCTGTGACTGGAGAAATTGGGAAATGTGATTTGTGACGTGTGTAACTCCTATCAATATCAGACTCCTGTAGCCTGAGAATGATCTATATCAGAGTTAGCGAAATCTTTATTTTTCTGCCAGACATTCGGTCTGACAAGGAAGCATCTTCTGTCGGACCGAACTGTTTCCAAAGAAAAACTAGAATGTCGGTAAAACCAACGAATGCTCCCCAACGCTGCTTCTTTTCAGTTAATGTCATGTGACCTTAACCTTGGTATGTGCATTTATGAGAGAATAAATGAGAACGACTTTTGTAAAGCATGTCAGAAATATCAAGGCGTACCTTTTAAGTAAACACAATATATAAGAAATATAATAATATATTTATATGCCTCGAATAACTACTTTATAGGGACAAGTAAGCCAAGTTATTAAATTTCAATCGGCATCCTTCTCCAACACCTCGGTCTCGTCATCAATGTCGTCATCATCATCATCGTCCGACACAATCGTCATCATTATCCTGTAAAATTTAAAACATTATCTGTAAGTATTTGTTTTACAGGGAAAAATGTCTATAAAGCGAAAAATCCTATGTCACAACTGGGGATTACGAAGGAACTGTCCTATTGACATAAAGACGAAATTTAATCTACAAATGTATCATTAAACACTACATCGCAACCACTCGCATCAGAGAAACAAAGTACAAGAAGTTACCATGTGCAAAATAAGCCACAGCTCTCTACAGATATGTATTTAAAACTTTTCTTTTTTATATTTTGGTACATTGTAGGATGCATCATCCTGTATGCAGAACTTTATGAAAATTCTACATGTAGTTGGGGCTGTCATAAAATTGAAGTCTAGTTCACACACTGTATATAAATACAAACATATCACCTGTGGAGAGGCCTCTATACAACCCTTTAAAGTAACCAGTGTTTAGTACTAACATTTGAAGCTGGTGATCTGCAGACACCCCACCTGCAAATACATGTATAATATAGTAATGCATGTGTGCTATATGAAGATATTAGCTGAAGGCAAACAGAAATTATAGCTGATTTGAGAAACTCTTACAAAAACTTGTAAAAAATAAACGGACGGACAGACGACAGGGCGAAACTTGAAGAATTAAAGCAGAATATACTACAGGTAGAAATTTATATATAATTAATTAATCATGTGACAGATGCAATTAAAATTTACAAAGGACAACTTGATTGAAGGGGGTGCCTGTTTCAGTATTTTAAGCAAATTTAACATACCGTAATCCAGACCCACTCATGGACAGACGAATGGATGGCAACGTGCCCACTGACTGTCACCGCACACGCTTACTGGAAAATGCCGGTAGTGCACACACGCCGGTGACATAGATACTTCCTTAGATTTGATAGTGTAAAAAATCGAACATAACAGACGGTTTGACCTTATACCGGACGAAAGCGATTCGCGAATTGGTTGGATATTTCGCAGTATATAAGGGGGGGGGGGGGGGGGGGGGGGGGGTGTCACATTATTGATTGGGATTCCCTATAAAAACACGCAACTCAGTCCAGAATTCACTCAAAGAGTATGACCGACAGTTTACCTTTTTCTAATGATTGACAAAAATATCTGCCGGACAGTAGGTCTGACAGGAAGAAAATTTGTG
>CM055265.1:197689774-197733669 GCA_029237695.1 Conchocele bisecta | reverse complement strand
ATTTAACACAAATCTTAACGGACGGACGAACGGATGGACGTTCCTACAAATCGATACTTATGTGGCTATTATTTTGTTTAAAGTAGCCACGTATAAAGAGAAAAATATAGCCAAGTAAGAGAACGGAATGAATAGCATTTACAGTTACCCATTGTTCTCTAACCACATAAGTACCTCGCGCCGTGTGTGTGGACAAGCAGACGGTCGGACGGAATGACGACAACTAGATACCGCTCGATGTCGCGTGACACGGGATTTCTTTACCTATGTACATATTACCTGTAAAACTGGGCTTATGATGCATGTGTGGAAATATCCTCGTTCGTGTCCTATGCGGAGTTAATTACCGGCGTGTTCACTTTATTACCGGTGTAATATCCGTTTGCAGACATATTGGCCATACGTTCACCATGCAGATACTGAGCAGAGTCGTCGGGCAATGCAGTATTGACCACTTTTCATACGTGAGGAAAATTATCGTTCCACTCTGTTGGCAAGCGTGCCGTGTTTCTCTAGGAGATAAAGGTCTGTGTGTGTTTGAAGGCAGTGTATAGCTAAATATTTGGCGTAGTCGGCGCTTTTCCAGATAGTGTGACCTAGTGTTCAACGTAGTCAGAAACTAACACTCATGGCAAGGTAAAATCACGAACAAGTTCATAGTGTTATTTCTTGCTAGGTCCGTAAATGACCACGAAATCGGGACGGTAACCTGAGCATTACGTCTATTTTCATTGCAGCGTTTCAGTGCGGCGATGTGGGCTGTCTAATGGCGATCCCTTACTTTCGCGACCAGCCGGAGTCATATATCACTTAGTAATCTGTATATACATCGTGCGTCTTCTCTGTGTAGTGTTGGATATGGCATGCCGTGGTAAAGTTATTATGCATGTACTTTAATTAGCATGTTATTATATTATAGCCAGGTATATAGTTACGTAAAGTTCATTTTGTTATCCATTGTACCGAAGTGTCACCCGATGAATGCAAAACGGTCGCATGTTCTTTTTTTTCGTGGGCTTTTTCACATAGTTGGTATATAAGCACATGTTCATAGTTTGATATTGTGGATTCTGATTCCTGGAAACAGGAAGAAACAGTCTTGTGATTTCAGCATTCATAGAGGAGTTGGTATGTAAAATACGCTATTTTCTTTCAGCTGTGATTTACCACTGTCCGGTTGCTATGTTCCGTTCATGTCCGTTTTATACGTCGTTGTGCACCTTGTCTGTCCGTCTGTTCGTATACATCCAGTTATGGAGGTCTATTTCATTGTAGCCTCTCGAGCCCCCCGACCGAGCGAGACGTGTTCTTCCTGTTTCCAGAAATCAGAATCCACAATAGCAAACTATGGGCATGGGCGTTTATACCAATTATGCGAAAAGGACAACGAAAAAGAGCATACGCATGGTTCGCATACATCGTGTGACATGCCGATAGAATGGACAACAAAATGCGCATTACGCAACTATACAACTGGCAATATTCGCTTCTCTAGATTCGGCTGCCATTCCAAACATGTTTAGAACACGCAGAATAAACCACACCGACATGCCATATCAAATATAACACGGGGAAAGATGCACACTGTAGATCCAGATTACTACGCAAACTAAAGACTGAGCTGGTCTCGGAAATAAAGGATCGCTATTCGACATCGAAAACAGACCACATCTACGCATTGAATTGCTGCAATGAAGATAGGCGTAATGCCCAGACTACTGTCCCAATTTCGTGATCATTTACGGAGCTAGCAGCACATAAAGCAAAAAACTTTATGTGATCTTATCTTGCCACGACTGTTAGTTCCGATTACGTTGAACCCTAGAAAATCGCCGACTACGCCAATATATTAGCTATGCATTGTTTTCAAACACACAAAGACCTTTTCTCCTGGAGAAAACACACCACGCGTGCCTCCAAGGTGAAACGATATTGGTCGTTTCGCATGAACAGTGGTTTATCCCAATTGATAACCAATGTTGCATTGTCCGAAAACTTTGGTCAGTATCTACGTGATGACCATATGGCCAATATGTCTGCAAAACCGATATTACACCGCTAATAAAGTGAACACGTAATTAACACCGCATGGGATACGAACGAGGGTATTTCCACAAATGCATCACAAACCCAGTTATGCCTGGTAAAATGTACATGTATAGGTGAATGCACATGTGTGTGACATCCAACACATTACCATCGAACACCGCTAAAACGGACACTCTGAATGCGAATATAGTATAATACGATACAATACAGTACACTACGTCACAAACATACAATCATACCCGAATCAATAACACACAAGAATTCCCGTGTCTCGCGACAGGCTCGGTGACGCGTTTCATATATACATCTTATATCAAATGGGAACTCGTATGAGATCCTCTATATAAATAGGAAAAACGTGATATAACGTTCGGATCATTCGTAAATGTCCTGAGGCACAGAATTCAGATAGAACCGGAAATAGCCACAACAAAAGGATAAACGAGAACAACACATTATCAAGTGGAGTAGGTTTAATGTCTAATAAGTTATTTAGCACTGCAATACAATCAAGCACATTATACATTTATACAAATGTAGTATAGATAAAGACAAATGTGGAACTAAACAGGTCTGTTTGATATGAACAGAAAGGGAATATTTCATTCCTTCTTTTTCTCTACATTATCTCTGACTTTACGCTCCTCTAAACACTATGTTCTAATACATTTTGTATGTAACTTGTGTAGTATAAATATATAATATTATGTTCAATTGTATACAGTACACATGATGTATTGAAAAGTGAAAGTAAAACATTTAATCATCATAACACATTTGTGATGAACAGCGGACACTGGGTTGGATCGTATTTGGGGATCATCCTACTTTATTATGCATGTATGAATGGTGATTGAGGTTTCGTAATGTTGACCTTATAACTAGCTTGCTGACTTTATATACTTCATTTAATATTTATTTGTATTTTGTGCATGTATGCATTTGTTTTTGTGTTCCGTTTGTGCTTGGTTGACTATCTTTGCTTCCATGTAACACATTCTTCTTCATTGAGGCTTTCGTTCTATCAATAAACGTTGAATCCATATTGAACTCTAATTGCAATAAAGGTTAGACAACCCTAAAAGGTGAAAAACCAAGGCAATATTATAGTAAACGTACGCGTTACTGCGTGACACGACATCCAATACATGTATGTCCCGTGAAGG
This sequence comes from Conchocele bisecta, assembly GCA_029237695.1. Taxonomy (NCBI): domain Eukaryota; kingdom Metazoa; phylum Mollusca; class Bivalvia; order Lucinida; family Thyasiridae; genus Conchocele; species Conchocele bisecta. The sequence goes on along the minus strand of CM055265.1, from coordinate 197,730,454 downwards.
ATGGGCTAAGCTCAGAGTCATATGTCGGGTATTGGGTCATGTCGGGTACAGGTTACATCATATGCAAGTGTACTACCAATACAAGTGAGAACACTCTATTATATGAATAATACAGTACTATATAATAGGACAGTATATCCTAACTATCCATGTGTGAGGTCGAGAGTAGTAGCCCACGTCGAAAGACTGCACGGGATGGTTGAAAATAGCAAAAATTGACCGATTTTCTGAGGGCGGGGCTGACTTATAAAAATCACCGCCTCTCGCAATCAGTTAAGGAGGCTCTTGCAACAAATATTGAAAAATATTCGCAAATGAAGTACAAATTGCGCGCTACAATAAAAATATGGACTGATGTACTGCGTTAGTTTCTTCTATACATAGGTGTATGTGTCTCCTGTGGGTATCTTGTTGCATATTGTCCATAGCATACCATGCACAAAGATAATTGGATATGACAACAACGAAACATTTATGAAACAGTCACAGAAAGAATTGATTCTCATGGGTTGTTTATCAAATTTGAAAAGATAATAAATAGAACTAGGAATATAAACTTAGATCATGAAACATGAATACGTATAGCCAAAAGGAATAATGATGCTGAATAAACCACTATGTTAACGTATATGTGTCGCCTAATTTCTCGTGACACAGTATGGTGAATGCTGACGTGTTGTAGATAGAGTGTACCACCATTCTTTGGTTTTCCACACACATATTATAATACAGTGCAAAACCCCGATGCCTGTTGACGATTCCGTTATTACCAATGTACGGTGGTCTACTATAAGTGGTCTCATTTCCGTATTTATTCAGAATAAAACAAGCAGTACAGCGGCTGACATTGGACAGGCAGAAAGTAGAAGTATTATATTTTCAACTCTATGTTCGATGCCCCAACCAGGATGCAGCAAGTACTGACAGTGCCCATTAATACTACTAAAACAAAAACGGAACTGTTTTGATTATAATATAATATCCGCCCAGTATATGCAGCATGATAAGAGGTAAAACAATCTCCATTTCGTTCCTTTGTTTATTTCATTTCTTCCGCCTACAACATAAACATGATATGATAAATTGTAATATTTCGTAAAATTTATGTATTTTCTGTTACCCATGACATAATGTTGGCATATTTGCGATACATACTTTCATTCTATAGCTGCCCTAAGTACATAGTCACTAAGCACTAAGGCTTCCGGCAAAAGTTGAGTTAATAATACTATCCGTCTATTCAATTGGCGACCGGGGTTATCCATTGATGTCAGAATATTAGTTTTATATTGTTTATTCGCAAAGTACCTTAATTACCATAAATATACAACGTATACCATACACCAAGTTGATGTCTGCTGCATTCCTATTACGACTGCATACTATTAACAATGGCTGAACGAGCAATTTCCGTTGAACGAGGATTGCTGGTAAACTTGTGATAGAAGAAACAATTAGTACTCTAATGTAATTACTATTATAAATAAATATAGAGTATTAACAATATTACATAAACACGTTAAATAACCGGACCATTGTGCATGAATATATAATGTATATACTGATTCCATGAAATTTGTATTAAATGTTCTTTTCGGCAAACTGTTAATATCCAAATTGATGGGTCGGTCTCCATATAAGCACCATAGATCTACACATTTTATTATATAACATACTTGTGAAAACACAGCGGCTATACACATATTTTAAATATTACACAATACAATATATGTACGTAGGTAGGAATCGTGTTTTGTGCAGACGTATAATACCAACACAAACAGAAGAAGTGTCCTACATATCAAGTCGACTAACAAAGTATGTATTAACAAGCTGACCTTTCTGGATTTACACAAGTTACTAGGTGCGTAGGTCAATTTATGTACATGTACATACTTGATAAAATGCCTGTAAAATGTCTGTAAATCGATTGTTATATATTCGGTAATGTATTAGCTAGTAAATAAATTGAGATGCGCCAACATGTCCCTTCTAATATTGGTTCCTTTTTTCATTAGTGGCCATCAGGCACGTACCAGTCGATAGCTCATCAGACCCACAATACTAACTAGTCCCGTGTTTACGACAATAAACCGGAAGTAAATAGGCACGCGACATACTCACCTACGGTAATGTCAGCCGCCATGGAAAGATTGATTTTGCAAAGTGATTGGGACCACGCTTTAAAGTAATTTTTGTGTGGTTATTTAAGAATATACGTAGTAAAACAATGAATCGCTGTTTGCTATTGTAATGATTTATCTTTAAAATGGATGAAATTTTAAAATGAAACGTTGTAATTGCAGCAGTTGAAATTGAAAACGAACAGAACCTTCTCGGATGTAAAATTCAAAAACGAAGGCAACAACAACAACAAAGGCATTGTCTGATAACTTTTGTACATTGTTGCACTGTATAGTTGGTGGCTATGCTGAATATGACCTCATTAGTCATAATTTGCATGCACGTGTGTACAATAGTTGCAAACAGTAGCAATCTACTCGCTAGCTTAGAAAATGTCAGCTCTACGCCTACGGATGTGTTTTACTATAATTTTCATGATTCATCTGTCTATTATATTTTCTGTATCTGTGAGAGCTGAGACCCTGATAGTGTAAAATTTAGTCACAATAACAGCCCAATTTGTCCTGGCGTTTTGCTACACAGTCTGACGAAGGAAAGGTTTACTTCACAGTCCTGTTAAAAAGATTCATAGACCAATAATACACATGTAGGTATACATAGTTTGACATTGGTTATTCTTTTATTCCCATTTGTGCAGCAAAACACCAGGTCTCAGCTCTCACGGATACAGAAAATATAAAAGACAGATGAAATAGTAAAACACATCTGTAGAGCTGAGGTTTTCTAAGCTATCTACTCGCGTACCTTCACTAGTACCAGTAGTTGCGAACGGGGAAGCAAGTCAAAACGGCCCTTGATCAAAACAGCCCCCAAGTTTTTGGAATTTGGTCAAAACGGCTTCCTATTATATTTTTTTATTTTTTTTCTACAAATGTATATAAATATTATTAATATTCATCTAAAAACACAATAATAAATGACCTTGTATTATGAATATTGATGAAAACTAACTTTAATATGCATGCAATATATTGTTTTTGCCAGGTTTTTTTAAAATAAATCCAGGCTATTGGATTGGCGAAAGCCGGGCGGGCGGTGTCCACAATCAATGTTAAGTTTGAGTCCATTTCTTTGTTACTGTACCACCTAGGACCACCAAACTTTCACAGCTTCATAATCAATGGGTGCCCACCACATATCACTATCCAACATGTTACTTTTTTTTTTAGCCAGGTTTTTTGAATAAAAAAAATTCCAGGCTATTGGATTGGCGAAAGCCGGGCGGGCGGCGTCCACAATCAATGTTAAGTTTTCGTGTTTGAGTCCATTTCTTTGTTACTGTACCACCTAGGACCACCAAACTTTCACAGCTTCATAATCAATGGGTGCCCACCACATATCACTATCCAACATGTTACTTTTTTAGCCAGGTTTTTTGAAAAAAAATCCAGGCTATTGGATTGGCGAAAGCCGGGCGGGCGGCGTCCACAATCAATGTTAAGATTTCGTGTTTGAGTCCATTTCTTTGGTACTGTACCACCTAGGACCACCAAACTTTCACAGCTTCATAATCAATGGGTGCCCACCACATATCACTATCCAACATGTTACTTTTTTAGCCATGTTTTTTGAAAAAAAAACCAGGCTATTGGATTGGCGAAAGCCGGGCGGGCGGCGTCCACAATCAATGTTAAGATTTCGTGTTTGAGTCCATTTCTTTGGTACTGTACCACCTAGGACCACCAAACTTTCACAGCTTCATAATCAATGGGTGCCCACCACATATCACTATCCAACATGTTACTTTTTTAGCCAGTTTTTTTAAAAAAAAAAATCCAGGCTATTGGATTGGCGAAAGCCGGGCGGGCGGCGTCCACAATCAATGTTAAGATTTCGTGTTTGAGTCCATTTCTTTGGTACTGTACCACCTAGGACCACCAAACTTTCACAGCTTCATAATCAAGGGGTACCCACCGCATATCAGTATCCAACATGTTAGTTTTTTTTTTAACTTGACCCATTTTTTCCGCGCAGTCGACTTAGCCATTTTCAATGTTAAGTTTTCGCGTTTACAATGTTAAATTTTCGTGTTTAAGTCCATTTCTTTGGTACTGTACCACCTAGGACCACCAAACTTTCACAGCTTCATAACCAAGGGGTGCCTACCACATAAAACTATCCAACATGTGACCATTTTGTTTACCTTCACCTATTATTTCTACGTAATTGACTTAGCCATTTTCAACGTTAACTTTTTAACGTACGTCTGGTTAAAGTTTTTTTGGTTAAAAGTTTTTCGTTATACAATATCTCTGCAACTGCTTCGCCCATTACCTTGAAACTTCACATGGGTGTTTATCATCATCCATATTTTCATTCTACCCCCCAACCGTGCGGCCCCTGTGCCCAATGTCAAGGTCAAATTACTTTGAATTTTTTTGTTAAAGTTTTTTTGTGTACTATATCTCTGCGACTGCTTCACCAATTACCTTGATACTTCACATGGGTGTTTATCATCATTGTCGGACCCGCTTGCCGAAAGCGCGATATCGTCGGCATTTTGGCATACGTCCGTCCGTGTGTCCGGTTAAAGTTTTTTCGTTAAAGTTTTTCCATCTACTATATCTATTTTTTTAGTGTCCATGCCTCGCCCCAAGGCGTGACATGCAGGCCACGGCCATCTAGTCTACAAAAAGTGGGTATAATTATGTTATCCAAGTGTCTATGCTTGGAAAAAACCTGGCCTTCGTGGCTTTGCCTCGTTTCTTGTTTTTAACTTGACCCATTTTTTCCTCGCATTCGACTTAGCCATTTTCAATGTTAAGTTTTTCGTGTTTACGTCCATTTCTTTGGTACTGTACCACCTAGGACCGCCAAACTTTCACAGCTTCATAATCAAGGGGTGCCCACCACATATCACTATCCAACATGTTACACTTTTTAGCCAGGTTTTTTGAGAAAAAAATCCAGGCTATTGGATTGGCGAAAGCCGGGCGGGTGGGCGGGCTGGCGGCGTCCACAATCAATGTTAAGTTTTCGTGTTTGAGTCCATTTCTTTGTTACTGTACCACCTAGGACCACCAAACATTCACAGCTTCATAATCAAGGGGTGCCCACCACATATCACTATCCAACATGTTACTTTTTTTTTAACTTGACCCATTTTTTCCGCGTAGTCGACTTAGCCATTTTCAATGTTAAGTTTTCGCGTTTACAATGTTAAATTTTCGTGTTTAAGTCCATTTCTTTGGTACTGTACCAACTGGGACCACCAAACTTTCACAGCTTCATAATCAAGGGGTACCCACCACATATCACTATCCAACATGTTACTTTGTTTTTTAACTTGACCCATTTTTTCCGCGCAGTCGACTTAGCCATTTTCAATGTTAAGTTTTCGCGTTTACAATGTTAAATTTTCGTGTTTAAGTCCATTTCTTTGGTACTGTACCACCTAGGACCACCAAACTTTCACAGCTTCATAACCAAGGGGTGCCTACCACATAAAACTATCCAACATGTGACCATTTTGTTTACCTTCACCTATTATTTCTACGTAATTGACTTAGCCATTTTCAACGTTAACTTTTTAACGTACGTCTGGTTAAAGTTTTTTTGGTTTAAAAGTTTTTTCGTTTATACAATATCTCTGCAACTGAACTCTTCGCCCATTACCTTGAAACTTCACATGGGTGTTTATCATCATCCATATTTTCATTCTACCCCCCAACCGTGCGGCCCAATGTCAAGGTCAAATTACTTTGAATTTTTTTGTTAAAGTTTTTTTGTGTACTATATCTCTGCGACTGCTTCACCCATTACCTTCATACTTCACATGGGTGTTTATCATCATTGTCGGACCCGCTTGCCGAAAGCGCGATATCGTCGGCATTTTGGCATACGTCCGTCCGTGTGTCCGGTTAAAGTTTTTTCGTTAAAGTTTTTCCATCTACTATATCTATTTTTTTAGTGTCCATGCCTCGCCCCAAGGCGTGACATGCAGGCCACGGCCATCTAGTCTACAAAAAGTGGGTATAATTATGTTATCCAAGTGTCTATGCTTGGAAAAAACCTGGCCTTCGTGGCTTTGCCTCGTTTCTTGTTTTTAACTTGACCCATTTTTTCCTCGCATTCGACTTAGCCATTTTCAATGTTAAGTTTTCGCGTTTACAATGTTAAGTTTTCGTGTTTACGTCCATTTCTTTGGTACTGTACCACCTAGGACCGCCAAACTTTCACAGCTTCATAATCAAGGGGTGCCCACCACATATCACTATCCAACATGTTACACTTTTTAGCCAGGTTTTTTGAGAGAAAAAATCCAGGCTATTGGATTGGCGAAAGCCGGGCGGGCGGGCGGCGTCCACAATCAATGTTAAGTTTTCGTGTTTGAGTCCATTTCTTTGTTACTGTACCACGTAGGACCACCAAACTTTCACAGCTTTATAATCAAGGGGTGCCCACCACATATCACTATCCAACATGTTACTTTTTTTTTTAACTTGACCAATTTTTTCCGCGTAGTCGACTTAGCCATTTTCAATGTTACGTTTTCGTGTTTAAGTCGGCGGGTGGGCGGGCGGGCGGCGTCCACAATCAATGTTAAGTTTTCGTGTATGAGTCCATTTCTTTGTTACTGTACCACCTAGGACCACCAAACATACAACTATCTAACATGTGACCATTTTTTTACCTTCACCTATTATTTCTACGTAATTGACTTAGCCATTTTCAACGTTAACTTTTTAACGTACGTCTGGTTAGAGTTTTTTGGTTAAAACCTTTTCGTTATACTATATCTCTGCAACTGCTTCGCCCATTACCTTGAAACTTCACATGGGTGTTTATCATCATCCATATTTTCATTCTAACCCCCAACCGTGCGGCCCCTGTGCCCAATGTCAAGGTCAAATTACTTTGAATTTTTTTGTTTTTTGTTAAAGTTTTTTCGTGTACTATATCTCTGCAACTGCTTCACCCAATACCTTGATACTTCACATGGGTGTTTATCATCATTGTTGCACCTGCTCTTGCGGAAAGCGCGATCCTGTGCCCAATGTCAAGGTCAAATTACTTTGAATTTTTTTTGTTAACTTTTTTTCGTGTACTATATCTCTGCAACTGCTTCACCCAATACCTTGATACTTCACATGGGTGTTTATCATCATTGTCGCACCTGCTTGCGGGGAAAGCGCGATCCTGTGCCTATGTCAAGTTCAAATTACTTTGAATTTTTTTGTTAAAGTCTTTTCGTGTACTATATCTCTGCAACTGCTTCACCCAATACCTTGATACTTTCACATGGGTGTTTATCATCATTGTCACACCTGCTTGCGGAAAGCGCGATATCGTCGGCATTTTGGCATACGTTCGTCCGTGTGTCCGGTTAAAGTTTTTTGGTTAAAGTTTTTCCATCTACTATATCTATTTTTTTAGTGTCCATGCCTCGTCCCAAGGCGCGACATGCAGGCCACGGCCATCTAGTCTACAAAAAGTGGGTATAATTATGTTATCCAAGTGTCTATGCTTGGAAAAAACCTGGCCTTCGTGGCTTTGCCTCGTTTCTTGTTAAGAAATAGAACAAATGTGGACAAACATCAATATTTCTTGACAACAAATGATACTCGTCTTAGGAGACGATTCTAATGTGCTGCCAATACACGTTTATTGAGCAAAAAAAGTGTGACTGTCTTTAGAATTCTGTGGAAACAAACATACCAAAACCACGCTATGTAGTTGCTCACGTCATCGCATCGCCGATGAATTGATAATTACGCATTAGCTTGTGCATTTTCACATTTGTTTGATTTCTTGATAAAACCAAGATTTGGCAGCACATGAGAATCGTTTCCTAAGACGATTCTCAAATTTTGTCAAAATATGTTTTTGTAAAGAAATATCAATGTATTCCGGTTTTCTTTTCACATTTGTCCGATGTCTTAATAAAACATGTTTTGGCAACACATGAGAATTGTCCCCTTAGACGATTCTAATATTGTATAAAAAGAATTGTCACGTTTTTTTTTATTTCTTAGACCGTACAAACTATTGACAAATTCAGAAATCCACAATTTAATTTGTGTTTCTCGAGTCGTGTTTCATATGGTGACGAGGAAATGCGATCGATTACACACCGTGAAAATCTTGTTGGAACGTAAATGTCGATTGTCACGTAGGCCATTTCAGTTTACCGCGCGTTACGTCAGCTGTTATTCTAAGTACGTATGGTCGCTCGTTAGGAGCATTTCTTTCCTTTGTTTATAAGGTATGGGTTGTGACCTAGGGCTTAGAACACCGACTTCCAATCTGGAGGTTGTGGGTTCAAACATCGCTTTGGGAATCAAACATACCTTCATAGTATGTCCGTCCCATTCAAGTTCACGTCTTCCTTTGTTTATAGGCCGCGTAGAAACGATAATTAAGAACCTTAAATTCCTTTTCCACCCCGTGAAGGAACATGCATTTATTTCTCTAAAGTTAGGTGTCTTGGCCTGTCGATGCAGTGAGACGAAAACGTTAACATACATAAAATAAATCGATAACCATCGATCACCGCAGAATATTTTTGCTAATTCGCTAATTTAGTAATTACTTTCAAATTTGATTAAATTAATATAATCAGGGTCGCTGTAGATTGCTATATCAGGCGCGGATACAGAAATAATTGCAGGGGGGGGGGCGGGGTCTAGACCTGCGCGAGCGCGACGCGCATCGTAAAGTCATTGGGGGGGGGGTCTGAGGGTCCTAACCCATGAAATTTTTAAATGCCAGATCGCCGCAGATGCGATTTCCTGACACCTAGGCCACGAAAAAAGTCACCCAACTATTCGAGTATTGTAGATTTTCTTCTTTTTTTTGCCGGGAGCAGGAGGGGTGGGTCCGGACCCCCGCCCCTGTATCCGCGCCTGTATATCACTTTCTTGCGATACACAGGTACTGTGTAACACAGTAGCTGCGAATCGCCAGGACGCCCGCGGCGTTATCGATCGATAAAGTGGTCAGTTTTGGGATTAAGTTTATGACAGTCCGGTTCCAAAAAACGGGCTTGTGGCGGGACGTTCTAACAGAAAATAGTGACTTGCCCGGGACTAAATTCCAGCATAGAGGCACTTACCCGAGATTAAAACCGACTTGTCCCGGGTGTCGGGCGTTCCAATTTGTACAGCCCTGCTACTACAATGATTAAACTTTATTGCAGAATTAATTAGTTTTTTATTTTATGACTAACGGTGAACTACCAAGATTTATTAGTGAAATATCACTTGATGTTACACTGTTTGAAACTGATAAATACGGGTTTGAACTGTGGGAATATGACTTTTCAACTATGAAAAATATCATTGGCCAGTATCTGTAGCCTATATCCATATATACGTGCGAGTCCGGTTTCCTTAATGTGAGAGATCCGCGTTATAAGGAGCTGCAGTGTATTAAGTGGCATTATTGTTGAATTTATATTGACAAATATACAAACCCACATAAATGTGGCTGTACTGGAGTAATTGGGCTTATGAGATGTGTGACCAGTGTAGCTCCTGAACAAATAGCACACTCCTGTCATCTAACAACGATCTACATGTATATTCCTTGTTAGAAGCATGACATGTGTTTCATTGATGAAATGGTGAACAGTGCAGAAACTAATCAGACTGCAGATGCACAGGCTGATATGGATCTACACTATTCACAAGACCCGTAAGCACCAATTCTCTAGTCACAAATAATCAATATACCAACTTAATCTCTTGATTTACTACATATTTGCGGAAGTTCTATATTCATCAAGGTGTAGGATCACGTGTTTCAGAACGGTGTGACGTCATGTTTTTTAGATGTGTTTACAGTATATTTCTTTTATTATCTTTCTAATGGAATGACATATTTTTATGAGCAAATGCTGTACACATTGTCCTTTATTGTATAGGTGGCTTTAATCTCGTATTTCTTTCGTTTTGACGAAGAATTGGTTACCGTAAATATAATCTACTGTCTGTTCCACGTTTGCTGCCGACAAACTTTTGGCTATTACGTAAACACACTAAATCTAAACAAATATTGAAATGTTAGTAATTTTTCATCAATAATAAAAAAGTCACCCTCCCCAAATATTTTTATTTGATGAAATTCCAACAAATATTGATTTTCTTGCGGAAAAAAATTTAAATTCCTATGGGAATTTAAAATGGGGCAAAAATGGGCTCCAGAGTAACGAGGAGCACAGGTTGAAGTAACAGACCAAGGCCTATAAATACATTAAATATACCTAAAAGTATCAGACTGCTGATCTAAAGGTCGTGGGTTTGAGCCTCACCGAAGGCGCTGCGTTGTGTCCTTGAGCAAAACACTTTATCCACACTGCTCCAGTTCACCCAGCTGTGAATGGGTACCGATAATTCGTAGTTGCTCTGTAAATACGAATTACCGGCTTCTCTCAAAAAATCTCTACCTCCGTTCTTTCTCCCATTCTTGGGAGACGGCATGCAAGGTCCTCGAGCCAGTGCCGCCGTTAAATATAAGCAAAAAAAAAAAAAATAAATAAAAGTATCAATAAGTGAAAGAAAATAAGTTAAAACCTTTTTGTTACTCCCTGTTATAACACATTACTGTGTCTAACAGGGAATGAACTTTCAACCTGTGTCCGAAAGCTGGTGAGATACATGTAGTTTGGAAATAATGTAACTAAGAAAACAAATGTTAGATTTTGAAAATTGTTCAACAAATTATTTATTTTTTTCGAAAAAAATCTATTTTGAGCCCCATATTATTTCTTTCGCAATAAAATCATTATTTGATGGAATATCATCAAATAATTTTTTTTGGGGAGGGTAACTTTTTTATTATTGATGAAAAAGTATTTACATTTAAATATTATTTAGATTTGATGTGTGTAATAGCCAAAAGTTTGTCGCTAGCAAAACGTGGAACAGACAGTACGTCAGTAGAGCATGTGAATGTAAGAAATAAACGCTACTCGATTCTTTGTGAATGTTATAAGTTGTTGTAAATAATTTTCAGAGCACCCATAAAACACATATGCCAATGTATTTGGTGAGCAACTACAGTGCAACCTCTCTACAACAGCCACCCATGGGAAGAGGCAAAACTGGCTGTTGTAGAGAGGTGGCTGTTGTAGGGAGGTTAATGCTGAATACAATTTTATCGTCTGATGTTTATTTATTTTCTTCAATAATTCTCAATAAAAACATGTTTTGACAGAATTTTAGAATCATTTCCTTTGGAAATGATTCTAAAATGCTGTCAAAACATGTTTTTATTGAGAAAGAATGCAAAATCAACATCAAACGACAATGTTCATGCTCAGCAGTGTAAGGGTTAGATATAGAGGAAATCATCCATTTGGGATATAAAATAGCGGCTGTTACAGAGAGGTGGCTGTTGTAGAGAGGTGGCCGTTCGGGGAGGTTCGACTGTATCATCAAAGTCCATCCGTTTGTTAAATCTACTGTTAAAATAACGTCACAGATTACGTCACGTCGGAAAATCGGGTTCGGAAACCATGTGATCCCACACCCTGTTCATTCATTAGTCATTAGGGCATACATGTATCTCAGCTGTTTTTGTGTAATACCTCCTCGGGAAGTACCACCTGAGACTCGGTCCCTTTAACATGGATCACTAATTCTACCATACGTCATTAAATATTAAATTGTCAAGCAAATACATGTAAAAATACATTTGCTGTTTATTGCAGAGAGCCCGATGGAAAAGCATGGATCAGCTATAAAGTTCAAGGTATGGTCGATAACTGCCTTCACGGTGGACAATCGTGTTTCTATGTTTGTCACAGATCCCATTGACTCGTCAACAGACAGTATTGTCTCTGTAGCCGATTTCACCAAAATTGCTAAGCATACTTATCTAGGTAATAGGCCCTGGGCGTACCGGCATAAATATGGTTTTTAGTACCATCTCTGCGTACCAAAGATTTTTGTTACCAATGTGACTAAGCATATATACTCTATATATTCCCGCATGATAGACCTCCAGAAGTAGTAGCTGAAGCCTAGTAATTTGCATAAACAAGATGGCCGCCAATGAAAAAGTACTTCACTACATGTAGGGGCATATCGTTTTGTGGAAGCATACTTCATAAACGACTAAATGTTTATCAATCCATTTTATTAGGAATATGATGTACAGAAACCAAAATGGCCGCCATTTTACACGAATTCTATGAATTATTTAAAGAAACCGGCACGCACAAGCAGTTAAGTGTCGAAACCACACACATATATAAAACTAACATAGTCTCAAGGTGTTTAGCATATTGGTATTAATAATAAAACGCAACAAAAACATAACATTTGTGGTATAAATGTGTTATATTGCATTTACAATATGGCCGACCTTATGAAATGCATAACCAGTTTCTGGGATATTTATATGCAATGGCGTTGTTTCAGCAGCCACATAATGGTTAATGCAATTGCAATGCTGATATGTCATAATTGAAATGTTATACAGTGGTTATAAACCAATTTAACAATAAAAAGAGAAGTGTATAAATCCAAAATGGTCGCCATTTTATACAAATTTTGTAAACTATACTTATAACTTTGATATAAATGTCGGTACCACATACCCGTTCAAAACTGCAAAGATTACACGCATTTTATACACATTCGTTGATCTACAGCTTACTAAAAGCATGAAAAGGAACATACACATAGTAATTTGCATATTTATGATATCCATCACTGTAAAATTGGAACAGCAATATCTGTAATTCAGTTCACGTATTACACAAAACATATCAGCCAAGAGCAAACCGATCAGCTTCGACGATTAAACCATTGGCATGCCTAAAGAAGTTTCTCAATACTCGTTTGAGGCAACTATGATTTTCATACTTTCAAAATGGCCGCCATTTTGTACAATATGTGTAGCAATGAAACTAAACCCCCATATACATTCTATCGGTAGCTGCTGAATAAAAATTATAATTGTATATTATATATCGTTTTTAGCTCGACTATTCGAAGAATAAGTAGAGCTTATGTTGTCACGTCGGCGTCACCGTCACGCCTTGGTTAAGGTTTTTAGTCAACCTTGTATATGGAATACTACTGGCCTTACACCCACCATACTTGGACACCTTCATCTCCTAGTGATGTACATCAATAACCCCTGATCTATATTTGACCTTGACCTACATTTCCTCTTGAATTACTTAGTTAATTCCCCTTGGTTAAGGTTTTTAGTCAACCTTGGTTAAGGTTTTTAGTCAAGCTTGTACATGGAATACTATTGTGCATACAGACACCATACTTGGACAAACTTTTCTCCTATATTTGACCTTGGCCTACATTTCCTCTTCAATTACTTAGTTAATTCCCCTTGGTTAAGGTTTTTAGTCAAGCTTCTATATGGAATACTCCTGGCCCTACACCCACCATACTTGGACAAGTTCATCTCCTAGGGATGTACAGTGTACATCAGTAATCCCTGATCTATATTTGACCTTGACCTACATTTCCTCTTGAATTACTTAGTTAATTCTCTTTGGTTAAGGTTTTTAGTCAACCTTGTAGATGGAATACTCCTGGCCCTACAACAACCATACTTGGACAACGTTATCTCCTAGTGATGTACATCAACAACCCCTGACCTATATTTGACCTTGACCTACATTTAACCTTGAATTACCTAGTTAATTCCCCTTGGTTAAGGTTTTTAGTCAACCTTGGTTAAGGTTTTTCGTCAAGCTTGTACATGGAATACTATTGTGCATACAGACACCATACTTGGACAACCTTTTCTCATAGGGATGTACATCAATAACCCCTGATCTATATTTGACCTTGACCTACATTTCCTCTTCAATTACTTACTTAATTCTCATTGGTTAAGGTTTTTAGTCAAGCTTGTACAGTGTATATGGAATACTCCTGGCCCTACACCAACCATACTTGGACAACTTCATATCCTAGGGATGTACATCAATAATCCTTGATCTATATTTGACATTGACCTACGTTTGACCTTGACCTACATTTCCTCTTGAATTACTTAGTTAATTCTCTTTGGTTAAGGTTTTTAGTCAAGCTTGTAGATGGAATACTCCTGGCCCTACACCAACCATACTGGGACAACATTATCTCCTAGTGATGTACATCAGCAACCCCTGACCTATATTTGACTTTGACCTACATTTAATCTTGAATTACTTAGTTAATTCCCCTTGGTTAAGGTTTTTAGTCAACCTTGGTTAAGGTTTTTAGTCAAGCTTTCTACATGGAATACTATTGTGCATACAGACACCATACTTGGACAACCTTTTCTCATAGCAATGTACATCAATAACCCCTGATCTATATTTGACCTTGACCTACATTTCCTCTTGAATTACTTAGTTAATTCCCCTTGGTTAAGGTTTTTAGTCAAGCTTGTATATGGAATACTACTGGACCTACACCCACCACACTTGGACAACTTCATCTCCTAGTGATGTACATCAACAACCCCTGATATATATTTCACCTTGACCTATATTTCCTCTTCAATTACTTAAGTCACCTTGGTTAAGGTTTTTACTCAAGCTTGTACATGGAATACTATTGTGCATACAGACACCATACTTGGACAACCTTTTTTCATAGGGATGTACATCAATAACTCCTGATCTATATTTGACCTTCACCTACATTTCCTCTTCAATTACTTAGTTAATTCTCTTTGGTTACGGTTTTTAGTCAACCTTGTAGATGGAATACTCCTGGCCCTACACCAACCATACTTGGACAACTTCATCTCCTAGTGATGTACATCAACAACCCCTGACCTATGTTTGACCTTGACCTACATTTAACCTTAAATTAATTAGTTAATCCCCATTGGTTAAGGTTTTTAGTCAACCTTGGTTAAGGTTTTTAGTCAAGTTTGTATATGGAATATTATTGTGCATACAGACACCATACTTGGATAACTTTTTCTCATAGGGATGTACATCAATAACCCCTGACCTATATTTTACCTTCGCCTACATTTAACCTTGAATTACTTGGTTAATGTTTATAGTCAAGCTTGTATATGGAATACTCCTGGGCCTACATCAACCATACTTGGACAACTTCATCTCCTAGTGAAGTACATCAATAATCCCTGACCTATATTTGACCTTGACCTACTTTTATCCTTGGATTACTTAGTTATTTCCCCTTGGTTAAGGTTTTTAGTCAAGCTTGTATATGGAATACTCCTGGGCCTACAGCAACCATACTTGGAAAACTTCATCTCCTAGTGATGTAAATCAATAACCCCTGACCTATATCTGTCATTGACCTACATTTAACCTTGAATTACTTACTTAATTTCCCTTGGTTAAGTTTTTTAGTCAACCTTGGTTAAGGTTTTTATGCAGGCCGCAGCCACCTTGTTTGTCAAGCTATGTGTACATCGACAACCCTCGTAGTCGAGCTATGCTGTTCTCCTACAGCTCTTGTTAGTAAGACTAGAAGCTGTAATACATGATACCAGATTTTACATTTACAATATATTGTACTGTGTGCTTATCATGCGATTTGGGGACTGTACATGTGCTTGTTTGATGATTAAAAGTGTAATATCCTCTACCAACGCTCATTAGTAATATTATATCTGTCTGATTGGACATATTGTGGACATCATGTGTTATTCCATTTTGTATTTTGTCTCGTGCATTACCATGCACGGCATACTATGCAACAAGAAACGTCAATATGAGTAAGAAATTCATATGACAAAATTAAATAGAAGCGAAATTATGTAACATAGTCAATTAATATAATATAACATACATCATGCATGCCCTTTCAGCGACAATTTAATCTATGCACGAAATTAATGCCAAATAAGACTAAACGAAAGTTAGAATTGTCGACATTACACTATTGTTGTACACTGCTCTGTTATTACCACTTTGTGCACGTAAACATGTAACATAGATGAATGTCCATGCAACCAGCATTTGATATGAATATCATGAGTATATGAGGCTGACATACCTGTTTGAACATGTAGCGAACATTATATATCACTTCATTCGTTTAATAGCTTGTCCTTCTTCATTGCTTACTTTATATTGATTACTGACCTCAGGGAAACATGACGGCAAAGCAAGCGAAAGGGTTATCATGTGTGTTTTGATCAGTAACATTACAAACAATGTCAAGATACCCACCACTATCGCAGAACACGACTATCAAAACAACGTATACTAAGTCGTTCATTGTGGGACCGTGCACCGCTAATCATGGAATCCATTTTAGTGCCCATTCAATACTCTACCTACCTGCGCGTATTTGGTGCATTATCCTTATTTTCCAGGCAAGGAAGTGGTGTTCGGTCTGTCGGATGTATTAATTACTATTTTCCATGCACATGCATACTTAACTAAACTTAAGTGGACCAATATATGTCTAGGGTTAGTGCAGATGGGCTATTAATAATTACAACCCAATATAAAATGGATATGCCATTCGCTCATGTAGCACATTAATTGACATAACGTATGTGTATACACAGGCGAATCTCTGACGAATCAACCATATGTATGTTACTTGTTCGACTTGCATACCGTACAGTGATACACATTCCAAACAAATGCAATATAAGAAGTCCTTCTCGTTGCAACTACACAAACACATTCTGGAATGGTACATGTTTTTCATAAGCATGAATTCCATGGCCAGCAGAGTATGATTCCGAAATGTAGGTATATTTAATAATATAAGAATGTTACTTATTAAACCAATATAAATTAATACTCCAACTGCTGGTCGTGGAATGCATGTTTGTGTCGCGCTATGTGCGTGTTATGTGTTTAGCCTGATGCATTACGGTTCTTCCATACATCGGCTCATGTGTCTCCTTTGGGTATCTTGCTATATACATATATTGTCCATAGCATAGCATGCACAAATATAATGAGATATGACAACAACGAAACATTTATGAAACGGCCACAGAAATAATTTATTCACATGGGTTGTTTATCATATCTGAAAAGATAACAAATAGAACTAGGAATACATGTATACACTTCAATCATGAAACATGAAGACTTATAGGCAAAATTAATAATGATGCTGGATAAACCACTATGTTGACGTATATGTGTCGACTAATTTCTCGTGACACATTATGGTGGATGATGTAGTGTTGTAGATAGAATGTATCACCATGCATAGGTTTTTCACACACAGCTTGTCATACAGTGCACCTCTTTTTTGTAATTACCAATGTACGGTGGTCTATTATATGTGGTCTTATTTTGGTATACATGTTTTATCAATAGTCTGAATAAAACAAGCAGTACAGCTACCAATAGTCAAAAGTCAAATAACGTTTGCGCTAAAGCTTCTGGCATAATTTGCGTTAATATACTATCCGTCAATACAATTGGCAGCCTATCCATTGATGTCAGCATATTAGTGTCATTTTGTTTATTTGCAAAGTACCTTGCCATAAATATATAACGCAGACACCAAGTTGATGTCTACTGTATTCCTATTACGACCGCATACTAGTAACATTGGCTGAACGAGCAACTGTCGTTAAACGAGGATGGCTGGTATACTTGTGATAGGAGAATACAAACTAGTACTTAATTTAATTACTGATAATAAATATAGAGTATTAATACTATTACATAAACACTTTAAATAACCGGACCATTATGCATGCATTTATAGCAGATACTGATAACATGAAATTTGTATTAAATATTCGTTTCGGCAAAATATTAATATCCAAATGTGTGGGTCGGTCTCCATATAAGCACCATTAGTCTACACATATCTACGTACATAGCGTACTTGTGAAAACACAAAGGCTGTACACATATTTGAAATATTAAATAATACAATACGTAGGTAGCAACAGTGTTTTGTGGAGACATATATTACTAATACAAACAGTAGATGTGTCATACAGATCAACTCGATTAACAAATGGTGTATTAAAAATATGAACTTTCTGTAGTGGATGTACACAAATTATAATTATTGAATAATATCATGTACAATTATTTTAAAGACGTGCGGACAGTAATGTAAAATATATACAACTAATACTTACAACGTATATGATTAGGACACAGCAGTCTAAACAGCCTTGCAACGTTTATAGTCTGGCAGCGGGAGGGGGTAACCCCATTTTGTCTGGTATAGTTTTTGTCGCGCCCGCTTGCGGAAAGCGCGATATAGTCGGCACTTTGGCGTACGTACGTCCGGTTAAAGTTTTTGGTTAAGTTTTTTGGTTAAAGTTTTTGGTTAAGTTCTTTGGTTAAAGTTTTTGGTTAAGTTTTTTCGTTAAAGTTTTCCGTTAAAGTTTTTCGTTATACTATATCTCTGCAACTGCTTTGCCCATTACCTTGAAACTTCACATGGGTGTTTATCATCATCTATATATTCATTCTACCCCCCTCCCGTGCGGCCCCTGTGCCCAATGTCAAGGTCAAATTACTTTAAAGTTTTTGGTTAGGTTTTTTGGTTAAAGTTTTTGGTTAAGTTTTTCGGTTAAAGTTCAGGGCTGTACAAATTGATTTTTTAGCCACTTGTCCCGGACAATTGACTTGACAAAAGTGACTTGCCCTGACTTGTCCTGGAAATTATAATTTACGTATACATATTCCGGGGAGTCCACACATTTGACCGTCTCGAAAATGAAATCACGTCTATATTTACAATATTTAATGTCTATCAGTATGTTCGCGGAACGGTAAATAATAAACTTTTTAAAATTTCAGTTTTTTTTTGTTGGCAACAGCTGTTAATTCGCTAATTACACTGCAGCTCCATTATAACGCGATCGCGTATAGCGCGAACTCAATTATAACGCGGGTCTCTCGTGGATCCCAAACAAATATTTAAAAAATAGAGAAGAAAAAGGAAAAAAAATAAATAAAAAATAGTCGGACGTCGTAGTCATCGTGTAATTAGTTGATTCGTGATTTCTGTAAGTTTATTCAAACAACGACATTCAAAGTTCAGGGTCACAGCTAGTATATCACTTTTCTTGCTATATACACAGTATAGCAGCTTCTGTGTAAGTGTGTATCGCCACAGAGAAGCCGACACACGCCCTAGGCGTTATCGATCGATGAAATGTTACAATTTAGGATTAGTCTAGTGAAGAAAACAGGCTTGTGGCGGGACGTTTCAACGGAAAATAGTGACTTGCCCGGGACTAACTTTCAGCATAGAGCCACTTGCCCGAGACCAAAACCAACTTGTCCCGGGCGTCGGGCGTGCCGATTTGTACAGCTCTGAAGTTTTTGGTTAAGTTTTTTGGTTAAGTTTTTTGGTTAAAGTTTTTCGTTATACTATATCTTTGCAACTGCTTTGCCCATTACCTAGAAACTTCACATGGGTGTTTAGCATCATCTATATTTTCATTCTACCCCCCTTCCGTGCGGCCCCTGTGCCCAATGTCAAGGTCAAATTACTTTGAAGTTTTTGGTTAAGTTTTTTAGTTAAAGTTTTTGGTTAAGTTTTTTGGGTAAAGTTTTTTATTATACTATATCTCTGCAACTGCTTTGCCCATTACCTTGAAACTTCACATGGTTGTTTATCATCATCTATATTTTCATTCTACACCCCCCAGTGCGGCCCTGTGCCCAATGTCAAATTACTTTGAAGTTTTTGGTTAAGTTTTTCCTTTAAAGTTTTTGGTTAAGTTTTTTGGTTAGTTTTTTGGTTAAAGTTTTTCGTTATGCTATATCTTTTTTTTTAGTGTCCATGCCTCGCCACAAGGCGCGACATGCAGGCCGCGGCCATCTAGTTTTTATTGTTGACTATTCAACAGTGGGCATTTGGTGAATCAAATCCACTGCGATGTGGATTCTCACCCTTGAGCATTTTTTATGGCGGCCATTTTTCAAAAGGTCCGCCATTCAAAATAGCTTTTGTAAATATCTCGGTTTGGGGGACTCGTAGAGGCATAATGTTAGTGTCTATACGTAGGTTTTCAGGGTCAGGGAACATGATAAGAACATCAATAATAACATTGGGTGATTTGTTTAGGCAGCCATCTTTAATTTCAAAATGGCCGCCATTCAAACTTGTTTTTGTCAATATATGACTCATAGAGGCATAATTTTGGTGTTTTCGGGGTCAGTGAACATTATAAGAGCATCGATAATAATATTGGGTGATGTAGTTAAGGCAGCCATCATGAATTTCAAAATGGCAGCCATCCAAACTGTTTTTGTCAATTTCTCGGTCTGAGGGAATCGTGGAGGCATAATGACTAGTAACCATTCAATACATCTCAATAGTGGCTGATTATTACACAATGCGCAAAATATATGACTATAAATCACTCAATAGAGCTTAATGGTGGCTGATTATTATACAATGCACATATTTATATGACTATAAATCATCCAGTACATATCAATGGTGGCTGATTATTACACAATGTACATATATATGACCAGATATCACTCAATACATATCAATGGTGGCTGATTATTACACAACACACATATATATGACCAGAAATCACTCAATACATATCAATGGTGGCTGATTATTACACAATGCACATATGACCAGAAATCATTTAAACACATCTGTTCCCCTTGGCAAGCACAGAAAACAATGCTCGACAAGTTCGAATTTTGGCATCCACATTTTTTAGTTTTGCATGGCATGTGACTGGCACAAGAGCATTTTATCAGCTTCTACAGCTCCACATGTGCTAATGGGCTACCATCTGGGATAGTGGTAGGGGTGACTGAGTTGTGTGTTGTTTCTCTGGACCATCCATATACAGCTGGATCTAAAGCTGGTGGATCTGGCTCTAAGGAACTCCTCCATACTGCAACTTGCATGTGGGCTCTGGCAACATTCTCTTTGAATGCTTCGTCTGTCGGGGTAGAGGCAATTTTTGGTGCACACGCGACACTCCGGCTTACTTTTGAAGTTCATACTTTGTGTCGGGCTTCCGTCAGGGATTTACATCGAGTCTGACCATAGCAGGCCAACATAAATGGCGTGGCTTGAGCTATTGTGTCTGATAGAGGTATATCAGTGTCACCAATGTAGCTGAAGTACCAATGGTACCAAAGTGAATACGACCTGGATTTTGAGACTTTCAGAGCCATGGTATGCCGTTGCCAATCCCATAGTATGAGGCCACTGTGTCACATCCAGTGAGACCATGAGCAGCTAATAGATCTGGAATAATGTTTCTGTGATTTTCCACTGTTTCATTAATGTCAATAACTGCTCGACCGTGCGACGGAGAAACCATCTTTACTTGGCATGGAAGGTCACCTTTGTAGCAGAAATGTAACAACAATACAAATATGTCAGTGTCATCAGCAATTACTAAAGCTGCTTTGGCCTCCACACTGGACACTTGTTGTACTACAATGGTATCAGCTTCTTCGTGTGTAGTGATCATATCGTTTCGTTTGATAACTAGTCCATTGTTTATCTCGACTGGCACTGGGTCGCTGCTGGTTACAACTAACTTATATAGTGTGAAGTCATCCTTGTGTGCTATGCGATTTTCACAGATTAAATATAGTAACACATTCTTAGACTGAGAATATGTATCACATTATGATTTAATGGTAAATTATAATATTTCTCCTGGAAAGAGTATGTCATGATCACTCATTTGAATTGTCTTGTCAATTAGGTTCCAATGACTTGGTCAGAACATTGAGACAGTTCAAATAAGTGGTTACAAAACAATTATACTTTAGCAACCATTGTATACCCTGATCAGATTCACTCTGACATGGTTGATACATATACAAAATGTATAGTAATGCCTACATTATCCTGCTTCGATTTTTCTCTATGTTTTCTTTTCCTTTCTTTTTCTTTCTCACGTTTTATACTGATTGCATCCATGATGGTGACAGTCTGACAACTGATCAACTGGCATACTATGCAGGAATATTAATTAATCGTAAACATATTTTGAGAATGACTGCAGGAAATTGCCTGCTGTGATTTGGAGTCTGGTGCTATACCGTCATCTGGTGTCCCTGCTGTGTTGATACATCCTCTCAACTGTCTACCTATGTTGGATTAGTTAGATTAGAATATTGCATAACTTGATGTAAAAACAGATGAAATCGATCCTGTGACAATTTACAAGTAGGAATAAGCATTGAGAAATGTTTCATGGGCTCACGACACACCATACATCATATGTGTAACTTCCGTCCCATTGGTGTACCATATTTACCCTATGTCTTGGGACAGTAAAAATAAATAAAATTCTACGTGTCCCAATACATAATATAAAATAAATTAATTATTTTTTTGGTGTCCCAATTATTAATATTGAAAGTTTGTATCCTCGAAATTTCGGTTAGGCCACGGTTGTGCCTTGGCTCCCGAATTGTTTGCCTATTTGTATATCAAAATCGTGTTAAATTTGTAACACGACTATTGTCAGAAATCGTGTTAAATTTGCGATTCTTTCCGAAATTAGACCCAAAATGGACGATTTTTTTTTTATTTTATTTTTTTATGGACGCATAGCCTTCTTTTATCTCAACGATGTGAATGTGCAGCTGATCACGTTTGCACATTTCGTAAATTAATCCGAGCAAACTGGGAATAACATCAATTATTGGTCCCAGTAACAAAGCAGTGCTAATTGTTATGTGCTCGATTTAATTTTTCCAGCATGCGTTCGCGCTCACCATTGGTGGAATATTAATTAGGTGTAAAAGGTTGACCAATCGGAGATCGTGTATCAGTGGCGCAGATTAACTCGACCCAGATTAACTAAATTGTTACAGCACTGCCCACGCCGCCGGCGCATGTACACGTGACAACTGGCCTTGTTTCGCTACATCATAATTGAGCCAGTGCATGAGATAATCAACTTTATTATATAACTGAGATTTTCGCCGAGAATGATTTGACTTTTTTCTGCAAATATATCGGAAAGTTGATAACATTTTCAGAGCAAATGCGTAATAATTACTAATTTAATATTCGTCAACATTCGATATCGTTTACAGAAAATGTACACTATTATCAGATTCATCTTCTTCGAAAATCTCACTTGATAAGCCTGATTACCTCATGAACTGGCGCAAAATTATAACACGTCGGGCAAAACATGTCTATACAGGTCTGTGGTGTTGAAA
Source organism: Conchocele bisecta (assembly GCA_029237695.1). Taxonomy (NCBI): domain Eukaryota; kingdom Metazoa; phylum Mollusca; class Bivalvia; order Lucinida; family Thyasiridae; genus Conchocele; species Conchocele bisecta. The sequence continues at coordinate 197,707,245 of CM055265.1, read as the reverse complement.
GGGTTAACACTCTGTGCGTACTCGATTGCCCCGTGCAGGCACTGGGGCGGGATCAACTGATCCTGAGAATAGTGCTGCAGTAGCCATTGCTTGTCGTAAAAGGCGACTAAACTGGCTTAACGATTGGGTTCATACTTTCCGGAACCCACTATACCGGATTTGGCCCTCATGTACATTTTTGGCTTTCTTGTATGTGAGAGTTGAGTCAGGCTATGCCCCATATATAAAAGTAAGATTAGCACTAATCCTATTACTTTTAGGGGATGGGATAAATGATGCTGGTGTGGCGAGGGCCTGGCACCAGATCAGGTTGTTCTAATTTCAGGACTGAATATATATTTTGATTGTAAATATTGAGTTCTGAAGTTGGGATTTACCCCCCTCGGACAGGTGGATACGGGACACGACCCCGTTGACCCGTCTGCGTGTAGACTCCCTGAGGCTTGTACCTCTATGTCAGAAAAGCGGACGTTAAACCCTATTCACTCACTGTGCGTACTCAAACCCACAGGTGGAATAGTGGGACGTGTGACACAAAGAAAATGACCATTACAAAAATATCCATTACCCCACCCACTTGATCTCGTTCTATTATTAACGTCATGTACAGTACGATACCAGGTGGGTGGGATAATGGGATTTTTTTAATAGGCATTTATTTTGGTGTCATAGGTCCGAGTCTTCCACCTGTGTTCACCATATGAGTAAACACAGTTTGCAACGCACGAGCTTGTCACGTGACGTTGCAGCTGATGGAACAGGATATCGGTCATTGGGTCATTGCTTCATCGAATGTGTTTACTACACTTTTTTCTACACGCTTTTACAATAATGGATTGCACGGACCTGCGTAGATCTACATTCTACATGAACATGATGAATAAATAAAACATGACGTTAACAATTCTTGGATTCAATATATTTATTACATGCGAAGATAACAGTGAAAACTTATGGCATATTATAGGCATTGGCGACGTTGTTCATTCGCAGTCACAGTGTACAGTGTACATGTATTTTATGTTGACATTATGATGCGTCTTGGGTGAGAACGGATATAGCACGGTTCGGATAAGCAACACGGAAGGTTGTATGTCGCCGGACTTCCGTGTACTAACGGGGTCGCACTGTACTATACTTTCCACCCAGTTGTCCCGATCGAAACGCCATCCCTCGGTAGTGTCTGGATATAATAGCATGGAGAGCATGCCGTGACCGGATACATGTCCGTACTTTAAACTTACCTCGTGAATATTGATGAGAGGGCGGGGCGATGTATCAGGAGTATTTCCGTGTGAATCGAAATAATTTTCGCAAATAAATCACATTCCGGCATTGACAGGCGGCATTGTCGATGTATACGGTTTATTGGTAATCTATTTAATCAACAGAGCTCAGATTTACCGTCAGCACTGTGTTATATTAGTTAATCAGCGACGGCCTCTGTTTATAGCGAGACGTGCCAATAGTCGGCATGACCAGTAGCCGGTGAAAAAAGAAAATAAAAAAATTGTAGTGGCGATTTTTTTTTCCGCAGCGGAATCCCTGACTGTGTTTAAAAAGTATTTAAAAAAAAGAGATGTCCCAATACTTAAGGTGCAGAAATTATTGATTTTTTTAAAAAATTGTGATGTGTCCCAAAACTTGTTTCCTAAAAAATAATTATTTCTCCCCAAAACGGGGGTGTCCCAATATAAAGGGTGTCCCAATACATAGGGTAAATACAGTAATATCCGTTCCCAGTAGAGAATATAAGCAAAATCAAACAAACTATCTACGTAAACCAAAAACTTACATTGCGCTGGTATGTAGACTAACTTTATCTACACAGAATATGTAAATTAATTGAAAAATCTATGTCTGAGGCTCGACTGCGAGGTTTGATGTCTGTTAAAATGGAATGTTACATAACATTGTGGTTTGAAGACAAGAAAAATGGACAGAAATGAAAATAACTAGTAAATTTGTTAATTTATGACAACTGTTATGTGTTTGCTTACTGTTTCAGTACTAAAATGTATAACTATGATACTTAATCTGCATAATAATAGACATAATATATACTATTGAGAATTGTGACGGACGTTACTGTGACGGACGTTACACATAACTTTTGAACATTGGTCCAGGTTTTGTTCACAACTGCATTTATGCTCATAATTTGATATTTATAGAATAAGGTCCATGTTTACCTAGAAGATAAATTGTGTTTTAACTATGTATGATGTTTTTATTTTAAAATAATCATATGTGACGGACGTTACAGATTTTGCGTCACAAAAAAAAATGTGATTACAATTATGATTTTCTCAAATTTTCATTAATTGTGTCCAGCCATACATTATATGTTTCAAATATGATAAAGACCACTTAGCTAAGTCATAAAACTAGTGCAATTAACTACTTCTGTGCACTTTCTTGCTCAGTCTTAAAACTAGGGCTATACCACAAAGTCAAGCCGTTACATTGGGTATGTTTTACTTCAAACGCGAGTTTACAGAAAACTATATGCGGTACAATGTTATATAATATATCATATTAAAGGTAACAATATTGCACATTCTCTCAAAACAAGTTTATATCTGAAACTGCTCCTAAATTTTATCCTTCTGTATTTGAAAACTATGCAAAAAGTTGATGCTAACCCGTTACATACAAAAATGGCCATATTTTGCCACTATAAATTAAAAAAACAACACTTTCCAGTGACCGATTTAAACAAAGGTCACATCTACACGAGCGTAATAATACTGGCTTTAACATAAAACCAAAATGTTTTAAATTGTGTTACATATTCTTATTATATTTAGGCTGTACATGTTTTTTAACCCAATTGGCCACTTTACTGTGCAACAGGCCAGATGAGATCAATTAGTTGGGATTTGTTGGTAGTGACAGTCAATATCACTTTCTGTGCGGGCAGACGAGAATTAGTGCGCAATGCAGACCCTGCTAGCCCCTTTGTCACTTCCGATTCTGGTCGATTCCATGGTACTGCTTTCTCTATATACCTGGATATACATGTATATGGCGGACTAATAATAAGATCAGAAAAACAGGAAGACAAAGTCTATGTTACTCCACTCAAATTCCAGAACACAGCTAGCATGATTAAATTAACATACATGTACTCATATTAGATGCTGGCATTCAAAATAAATATGCACCACTGTACATGCAGGCCGCGGCCATCTAGTATTATTTTATATACCAATTAATTGACAAACAACAATATGAACATTACATACATTATATACATGTATTCAATAGACAATATGTCACTCACTAACAAGGAAATAAAATTGTGTTTACACAATGAGTAACATATAATACAAGAAACAGAAAAGTACATGTTTTAAACGAAACGAAATTGACACCGTCACTCGCTGTCAGGTCTCGTGAAGAAGTCCTTGATCGTCCCTTGCTTCGTACAACGGCGTCTATACAGCTGTGTCAAGAATGCAGTGAACTTTGACAGGGCGTTAAGAATGTCATGTGGCACGTCGTGATATGCTTAATGAATCGTGTCAAACACTCAAACAAATCGAGGTAGACCAATTTAAGCAAACAACCCGAGGCAGGTGTGAATTTATTTTGTTTCGTTTGATAATAGGTTTTGAAAATTAGTGTTAACCAAATTGATCTTGGCAGCCAGGCGCTTAGGTGATTTACCCAAGCGTTTATGTGATCGAGATAGCGAAGTGATTTTTAACGTATTTTTATACGAAGGGGACAGAATGAACAGTCGAGATAGAGAACATGTTCGAGATAGGGCATGTTCGAGATAGCCGAGGAAATTTACATTAAACACATAAGGATATAATTCGGGACTTTAGCGAATCATCGAGATAGGGGATCCCATCGAGATACTGACGTTCGAGGTACTGGTGCTCGACTGTACATGTTATTGTACGTATCTCAATAGGCCTTTCGTGTATTGCAATATATAGTGGTATATACTATTCAACCGTATCGTGACAACCATAATATTTTCCATACATGACACAGTGTTCTGCCTAGGTCTCACATTCAGACTACAATTTCAGTTTTTGCGCCCGTTTCTGTTGAAAATGATATTGGGATTGTTATATTTTATGGGAAATTTACATTTTAACGTGGAAAAATGTCCCGCGGGTTCGCTCTAGGCACAACACCGATGACATTGAATGTTGACAACAATTTCAGAGTTCCGCATGAGCTCGGGAGTTTTTGTCAACTTTCGACATCATTTGCAGAAAATATGACTGATTTCTGATTGGCAATGCGACATAAGCAACTCCAGAGCCGGATCCAGAGCTCCAGATAAGTTTTGTATCTAAAGAGTATTATAGCCCCATATTTCAAATACAATGCGTATTTTACTTTTACAAATGTATTATTGATTTTCATCCTTATTAAATAGGGAACAAATGATAACAAATACGACAAATTGATAAAACAAATTGATAATTCACTTATTTGAGCTGCAAAAAGCAAACACTGCTTGATTTTTGCAGCTCAACTAAGTACATTTTCAACGTTATTACAGTATTTTCACTACTCAATTTTAAAATCATTGCGTATTTTCACATTGCTGTGAGTATTCCCACTTTTGATAATCAATGCGTATTCTGCTGAAATAAGTGCGTACAATCCGCCAATACGCACCTTATCTGGAGCTCTGGGACTGATATTGTAAGATGTAACCTTTCTGTATGTGCAGATAAACCAACGGTGCATGGTGAGCTGACCGGCAAGGGCCTCTCCGCCGAAGGCATTCCGTATATCGAGTCGTCGGAGGGCTTTTCAGTTCAGGCAGTCCATAACGTGAGTGCATGTATGGGTATATGGTGATTTGCGTCCGTCTGTCTGTTAGTACATGTAACTCGGCTCTATAGACCAGTATGATAACTGAGACACGCCATGTAATTTTGTACCTTCAGACATCTGCGTAATTTCATTAAATACGTTTATACAAAATTTAGAATATTTTTCATAAATAAAGTCGACTTTCTACACCATTTACAGAAAATATTGTAAATTTTGTAAACGTACTTCATGAAATTACGCAAGATGTCCGAAGGTACAAAATCACATGGCATGTTTCAAATAGGGTTACTGAATTTGGAAAATGGCAAGTAACTTCCCTTGCAAAATTACTTTCGGGGTATCATCGGAGTTAGACTTGGCAGAGTTTGTCAGTTTGATGTCACATTGCTCAGCGGAAACTAAACAATGTGATGTCAACCTGACCTATTAGTGATTTTCCAAGTTTGGGAACATATTTATAAGACTGGCCTATAACTCCATACCAGTCCATGCTTTAAAGGCCCTGAACGGCTCAGTATTACAATTTTCCGATTTTTTCAAACACAAAAACATGTTTGGTAACTGATTTAGTACACAAAACTAACATATACTGCCTAATAGATACATCTCAAGTCTTGAGATTTACATCTTAATCGCAATGTGAAGACAACAAAAACTTGTTTTGTGTACCACTCAGTGCAAAATGTCAATATTGACAATTTCATTTCCGTCCCCAACAGCTTCGGCTCGGAAGCGATTTGATAAACTCCGGCTATCGGAATTCATCGGCCGCGAATCGGGGAGTTGACCCGAGCGTCTATCGGAAAATCGATCGGGCTTTGAAACACGCACCTGCTGTTTGTTTATCAACAAATATTTATATTTTCATCGACTACAAACTCATTTTTGTACCAAAATGAATGCAAACAGTTTCAAAGTGTGTGTAAATAGAAACCTGTTGGATTTATGTGTGGGAAAACCCAATAGGAGGCCAAATTCGGCAACTTGAGCCGTATAGGGGCTTTAACCCATTTCATAAATGTGTTGTGACACGTGTAATAACACCTGGCGCGCATTTGATTGGCAACGTTATGTCAAATGAATAAAATAGAGACGTTCCAAATGACGTCCGTAACGGCACGACAAAGCAATGGTGTTTTGACGTTGTCGTCATCATGTTTTAGATGTCATTAGTAGCGTCTGCGACTCATTAAAATTACTGCAATTGTCAGAATGAGCTCCCGTTTGGTAATATGAAGTGTTTACACAAGGACAGGAACCTGTTATATCGCATATTTTCCTTTGTGGAGATTTCAACTAGATGCAAAAATAGTCGATGACGTATGCTCACTAAAACATACTGGATATCTCAAGTTTTCTGCTCTTTGGCGTCTGAAGTCATGTGATAAACAGAATCTCAAACTCATTTCCCTTTGATATGAGATTTATGAAACTCGCGCGCAACTTTATGCACCTCACCAGAGGCTCTGTGTATAAATTGTGCGTGACTCGTTTCATAAATCTCGTATCAAATGGAAACTTGTTTGAGATCCTCTATTTTATCATACTGCAGATCACAGGCGATCGGCATGTTGTTAGGATAGTGTATTATACTTGTTTAGACAGTCAACCAATAGATACACTATTATATAACAGGTTATCTATTGGTGGGGTCAAATTAGGGTCAAATTTTATTTTTGACTGAATATGGTCATGTCATATATCAAATTGAAGGTATCAATGAGGCGATCACTCTGGTGCATTTTTGTCGAAATCGGATTGTTATGTCATTCAAGATAGCCGCCGAAAGGTCAAAAGGTCGTTCTTTTATTAGAGATTTCAAAATTCTTCTTCACATGAACCGCTTGGCCCATGGTAGCCAAACTTAAAAGTTATGGTCCATGGGTGAAGCCTTTTCAGATTTGTTAAAATGGAGGTCATCGCTAATCCAAGATGGCCGCCGTCTAAAAATAGCATAAATTCTTAAAAAATCTTCTTCTCATGAACCGCTAGCCGGATTTCGAGGAAACTTGGTAGGAATGATCGATGTACAATGCTCTTTCAAAGTTGTTAAAATGGTGACCCCGGGGTCAAAAATGGGCGTGGCCCGTGGGGTCAAATTGGGGTCAAATTTTATTTTTGACCGAATATGCTCATGCCATATATCAAATTGAAGGTATCGATGAAGCGATTGCTCTGGTGCAATATTTGTCGGAATCGGATGATTATGTCATCCATGATGGCCACCAAAAGGTCCATTTATTCAAGATTTTGAACGTCTTTTTCTCAGGAACCACATGGCCGATGCTGGCCAAACTTCATAGGAAGTTAAGATCCTTGTGTGAAGCATTTTCCGATTTTGTAAAATGAGAGTCATCGCTTAATCCAAGATGACTGCCATCTAAAAATAGCACAATTTTTTTAAAACACATGAACTCAATGTCACATTCTCCTCTGGTGTTCATGGAGTCAGGTGAGCGAATTAGGGCCATCATGGCACTCTTGTTTCTTCTACATGTCTAAACAAGTAAAATACACTATTCTATCAACATGCCGATCGCCTGTGCTGCAGATGCACTCTGGTGTTTTGATTACATGTATAAATTGGCTTGACATACAACATGGAATGATCATAATGTCTGTCAACATGGTACGAGTCAGCTATTTATAAATTGACCCTTGAACCGAGGTGTAATGACTGGAAATGATCTAACTACTGATTTAAGAATAGAATGGATAGATTTTGAAAATCGTCTACAAGCTGTTGAGTTATTAGCAAATTTCAACTTGTTTATCAAAATTATGTCTGCTTCATGCAGGGTTCCCACTGGTCCTTAAATTCCTGGAAAGTCATGGAATTTGCCTCTTTTTCTGAAAAGGTCATTGAAAGTCATGGAATTTGGATTCCAGTCCAATTATTGGTGTTGTTGAGCAAAGTTCAATGCAATTTCGTGATTTCGAGCCAAACGATTTGATGTGGTAAGGGCACCTGGCACCAAATCGGATTTTGTAAATTCAGAACTGAAGTACTACATGAAACAGTGTCGAGCCTGGAATACACTTGTGTTGGGGAGAGAAGTAACTTCTCTCCCCAACACAAGTGTATTCCAGGCTCGACATCGTTTCATCAGCATCATCCATGCAAATATGGGCCCTTGAATTTTGAAAACAGGTCCTTGAAAGTCATGGAATTTGGTCTTCCCAAAAGAGTGGGAACCCTGTTCATGTCATCGGATATTTGTAATGTCAGGATGTCACACTGGCACCTTTTTTCTCTAATACACAAATGTCAATACAAGTTTGGTGGTGTATATCTTCACCATTGTGTGGATTTATTTTGATGCTATAATTACTACCGGTAAATTTACATTTTAATTATTGAAATGCATTTGTGTTGATAATGAACACAATTCCCATTCCCCAGTGTAAAACCCTATCTAATGGAAACCCAATGAAAAACTGCATAGAACTTTGTGTCGCGCCTGCTTTAGTAGTCACTTTTTCCGTCATCGTCGTCCGAAATGTCAAAAAGTTTGTACAAGCTTTGTCATCATGGTATAACTTTAATATTACTTGACGGATTGCTTCAATATTTTGACACTTGATACATGTAAGCATTTTGAACACACTCCTGCCACAATTAACATGACCTTGTTGATCTTCACATGTTTATTGTCGCGCCTGCTTTAGCAGAGGCGCGACTATAGTCACGTCCGGTTTTTTTGTAAGGCAAATGCGTTAAAGTTATTGTTTTTTCACAATATCTCTTTAACCACTTGCCAGACGTTGATAATATTTCACATCAATGTTTGTCTAGGGATGATGCTTCATTACGCACACCCCCACATCCAAATTCTGAAGGTCAAGGTCATTCATTTACTTGTAATGTTCACCGGTTTTGTAACAGGAATGCGTTAAAGTTATTGTTTTTTCACAATATCTCTTTAACCCCTTGCCAGACTTTGAAAATATTTCACATCAATCACACCCCCACATCCAAATTCTCAAGGTCAAGGTAATTTATTTACTTGTAATGTTCACGATCAAATGCCTCGGCAGGCGCGACACCGCTTCCGTGGCGGAATTCTTGTGTAAACACTTGGCCATTTTTTTTATGTTAAAAAGTTTCTTCAACCTTTACATTTTTCATGTAGCACATGCCCATGATCAAATGGTCAAATGCCTCGGCAGGCACGACACCGCTGCGGCTTCCGTGGCGGAATTCTTGTTTATTTAGATCTAAAGTTATGATAGCGTTCATATCTCCATTTTGTGCCAGATTAGGCAATTTATTTCTAACCCAAATAAAGTAGAAAAAGTCAATGGCAAGCAATCACAATGTACACACTTTTTATGCCCACCTATGCCACAGGTTGAAATAACGGACCGAGGTCTATAAATACATTAAATATGCCTAAAAGCATCAATAAATGAAGAAAAAAAAGCTAAACATTTTTTTTACTCCCTCCATATATGGAGGGAGTAAAAGAAATGTTTTGTTTTTTTTCTTCAGACCTCGGTCCGTTACTTCAACCTGTGACCTATGCGACAACAAGGGGAGTATATTGCGTTGCTCTGGAGGTTTTGTACGTCCGTGTACATCGAAAGGTTGAACAGTTCGTTACAGTTTAGATCCAGTATGCCACGGGGGCATATCCATGTTTTACAAACATATTGTCTAGTTAATAATTTGCATATCGCAAAAGTGAGGGTCAAATAAAAAATCAACTTTTATCATGTTTATAACTGATGTGTTTTGAGACTGCCATTTAATGATTACAGAAAACATTGACAGCCACATACACAGATGAGCAGGCATGTTGCACCCGCCAATTTGTTGCACCAGTCGCCACCTTCAATGACATCCACAGGAGGAGAAAGTTTGTAAGCCACTGATGAGACTAGCCATTTGATTTGTACTGTACGTATAAAAATATATTTAAAAATATTAATAAAATTTATGATATTTTCTGTAAATGACATCATAAGTTGACAAAATTTTCATAGCACATGCTATGACAATCTCGTCAACTTTCGATGTCATTTACAGAAAATATCACAGTTTCTGTAAAATTTATTCATGAAAAATCGCAAATGTTCTCGGGTACAAAATCACATGGCATGTCTCAAATGTTGTTGTCTTATTTCTCTCAGTCTAGCAATATACAGTAGAACTTCTCTAAACTGAACACACACATAAGTTCAGTGCGTTTACTTTGATGGTTTTGGAAGGATGGGAAGGTACATGTATGTATATCTTAACCCATTAAAGACCGGATACATTTATAGTAGTATGAAACTAATTCCTGTTTTCTTTATTTCATCTCGAAAGTATATGTTGTTACCACTCATGTGAACCGTCTCAACGAGATGGTTCAAATGAGTGGTAACAACATACAACTTTATGAAGAAAAATAATGAGATTTTTTCAGCAAGAATTATCTTATCCTTACTAAAACTACTTAGTAGACTTAATACTTACTTACTAACTTACTACTTACTAACTTACTACTTACTAACTTACTACTTACTAACTTACTACTTATCCTTACTACTTCTTAGTAGACTGAAATGGGTTAACAATGAATCCATCCATCAATGTGACTGGGATGTACACCTGGGGCCAAGTGATCAGTAGCCTATTTCATCAACATTGCAAAGTATACTTTAGTAGCAAAGTATACTTTGAGGGAGAAATTTTCAATTTTATGATAAATTTATTAATTTTTATTATACTGAATTTATTACATTCTCACAGCCAATTTGGCTGTGATAATGTAATAAATTCAGTATAATAATTCTGCATACTTTTAATCATGAAATATATGCATTTGTTAGTTCTATATGAAATAATGCATTTCAGGAAAAATAAATGATTACTCCCTCAAAGTATACTTTGCTAGTAAAGTATACTTTGCAATGTTGATGAAATAGGCTACTGGTGTTGTATGGGTGCCTGGCACCTGATATGGACACTGTAAGCGCTGAGAGTTGTGATTGTAATTCTAGTGCTGATTGTATGGTACTTGCCCCGTACATGTGCATTTCGCGTGTATTTGACCTTGCTGTTGCACTGATGTAAAACCCCCAATCAGTCAATTAATGGATTTCATTGTTGTTCTCCTTTGCTAATGAATTTTCATAATGGCAATGCACATAAACATGTTATGAAGACTCCATATACAGTCTACACTCGCTACCTCAGACTCTCGGATGTCAAACTACTGACAACTCTTGGTCCCAAGGTCATGTTTTCCTATATAACAACTCTTGTTAACTCGAATGTTCGTTAACTCAAAGTATGGAGTATTTTCCTCAGCCCCCTGGACTTTGAGTACCAAGTGTGCACTGTGGCTGAAATACTATAGAGCTTTTCAGGCACAGGTTGAAGTAACGGACCGAGGTCTATAAATACATTAAATATGGCTAAAAGCATCAATAAATGAAGAAAAAAAAAAGCTAAAAAATGTTTTTTACTCCCTCCATATAGACTCCATATGGGTCTATATGGAGGGAGTACAAAACCTTTTTAACTTTTTTTTCTTTCTTCATTTATTGATGTTTTTAGGCATATTTAATGTATTTATAGACCTGGGTCTGTTACTTCAACCTGTGTTTCCAGGCTGTCCATATCCACAGTCTGATCAGGGCCTCTGCTGATCGCAATTCAGTCAGTCATTGCAGTGTAATTTCCATTAATTATTAAATGTGTGAAAGGATCTACAGTTGTGACAATTGTTGTAATGTACCTTCTCTCAGCTGATGACACATATGTGGCTGTGACTGGAGAAAAGGGACTTGGGATTTGTGACCAGTGTAGCTCCTGATCATATATCACACTCCTGTAGCTTTATAACGATCTATATTCCTTGTCAGAAATGTAAGAGGTGATTCATTGATGGAATGGCGAACAGTGCATATCCTGATCGGACTGTGTGGATGCACACGCTGATCTGGATTTACACTGGTCGCAAAACCCATAAGCCCCATTTCTTCAGTACAGCCACATATGTGGAAAGTATAAACTATGCAAATAATGTTTGTGCTTGTGGCTGGACCAGTGTAATCATCATTCTTATAAATTGCTTACCAAAATTGGAAAATCATTTTAGACTTGGCTCAATTTATCTGTATGACGTCACATTGCTCTGTTAGTCCCTGTTGTTCAAACAGTAAAACCATCCAATCTGATGTCAATCCACCAGTTCTAATGGCAATGATGTCCGGGAACTAGCTCCAAGGGAAGTTACTTGTGATTTTCCAAGTTTGGTAACCGGGGTGCCGTTTCAGTAAACTTCGTACAACTAAAATGTTTGTAAGTGCAGATTGAGAATAGTCTGTAAATTTCAATTAATGGATTTACATTTATTGAGCCTATGCTCAATAAATATACATACAATAATTGTTTCCAAAACACATTGTTTATGTGAAATTTATAGACTATCATAATTTTGCACGTACAAACATTTTAGTCCTACAAAGTTTAGTGAAACGACCCCCTGTTTCTAAGGGTTGGCCGTCACGTTTTTCTCCCACAGTTGTATTGCCTCGATGTCACAGCAGGGGGTCTGGCAGTGTCTAGTGACTCGGAGAGGAAGTTAAAGATATGGGAGACCCACTCCGGAGTAGTGCGGGTAAGATCACTGTATCATACTGGCCGCGGTCTTCCAAAATCTGTTTATTCGTGACAAGTGTAGATCCTGATCTAGTGAAGGCGTATTACTTCAGGCTCGGCTGTATCTACACTTATCGTAAAGCCAATTGAATTGGTTTTCTGAGATCATTGCCTATATACCGAATGTCGTGTGCTCTTAAATTTTCGCCGTTATTGAAAACGGTTTTCAGAAGTTTTCATTGTGTATTTACGCAAATGTGCAACTTATCAAGGCCTCTGGTCTAGTGTGTAGAGTATTGGACTTCTGTACCGAATCAATTTCCACCCAAGGGATGAATAAATACTTTGATAGTATTTCCATCCCACTGGTGTTTTGAATGATACTTGAAACTGAGGCCCTGTCTCTCTTATGATCTTAGCTGGAACTGAGATTTTGAGAACTCTTTCACTTTCACCTTTTTCTTTGACCATGATCTTGCTTTGAATGGACATAAAACACCATTCAGCCTCTGGATCAATATACATGTTCTCGGAGATGACCTAAACATTTACAAGCACTTAATCCTTTCATCTCTAAATACAGAGCTCCAGATAAGCTGCGTATTTGCGTAAATACCCAATTAAAATAGCCAAAAACCCAATTGAAATCAGAAGTAGTGAGTATCAAAAAGCAATGAAAAATTTGTGGTATCTTTATCATGCTACAAAAAACAATAAACAGACCACAACTATAGCATATTTTCTTATTTTTCCATGAAAACACATATTGGTATTTCATTAGAATTGTCTCCAAGTTAGAATTGTCTCCAAGGAGACAATTCTAATGAAATACCAAGATGTGTTTTCATTTAGAAGCAAACTATTGAATAAATGAGGTCTGCCGATGTGTAAACAGTAGTGTGATTCTATTTTACACAATTAATATTTTGAAATACCCAATTGCTTCAGACATGATGGGGTGACAATACTCAATTACAAATTCCTTATCTGGAGCCCTGTAAATATATAACATGGTATGTTTCGTGTTAATTTTTGCCGATTCCATTAATTGAAAACAGGCGTATTGTCTTAAAAATAATGACAAAACTGTGGATTCTGATGAGATGGATTGTTACGAGCTGGCTCATCTTGATCTACAGTTTTTGCAAGGTTTTGTACAGTTGGAAGGGTTGAACAACTATTCTATATGAGGCAAGCCATGGGATTTTGTACCAAAGAAGATGTGCGATTTTTCGTGAAAAATATTTACAGAAACGGTGATATTTTCTGTAAATGATGTCGAATGTTGACAATTTGTTCATAGCAAAAAATGCGGAATTTAATTTTCACATTTGCACTGAACATTTCGTCAACTTTAGATGTCATTTACTGAAAATATCATAAATTTTGTACGTATTTTTCATGAGATATCATCGCACATCTTCTTTCTTCTTAGGTACAAAATCACATGACCAGTCTTCTATGAGGCACGCCATCTGATTTTGTACCTTCGGACATCTGCGTAATTAATTGAATTTACCATATTTTTCATAAATAAAGTCAGAAGTTTACAAAATTTTCAGAGTACATGCATGCATTTGTCAACTTTTGACGCCATTTACGGAAAATATTGTAAATGTATTTCATGAATTTTTTTTCAGATATCCGAAGGTACAAAATCACATGTCTTGTGGCAGGTGGGAGTATGTGATGGGTAATTTAACGATCGGGGTTCATCCTTACCGGAATTCCGACTGGAGACCTGGTTTGGCCCTCACATATGTCTTTGGCATTTTGTATGTGACTAGTTAGAATCTGTTTAAACCCTTTATGTGAGTATTACGATTATTCGTAATTCTATTTTAGGGGATGGGGCCAAGTGACTGGTGTGGTATGGATCTGGCACCAGGTCAGGGTTATTCTAATTTCAGGCTGAATATATTTTTTCATGAATTTTTTTTCAGATATCCGAAGGTACAAAATCACATGTCTTGTGGCAGGTGGGAGTATGTGATGGGTAATTTAACGATCGGGGTTCATCCTTACCGGAATTCCGACTGGAGACCTGGTTTGGCCCTCACATACGTCTTTGGCATTTTGTATGTGACTAGTTAGAATCTGTTTAAACCCTTTATGTGAGTATTACGATTATTCGTAATTCTATTTTAGGGGATGGGGCCAAGTGACTGGTGTGGTATGGATCTGGCACCAGGTCAGGGTTATTCTAATTTCAGGCTGAATATATTTTTTCTCGATGTAAATATTCCGTTCTGATTCTGGGATTTTCCCCCAATGCAGCAGGTTAAATCGGGCTCAAATCCGTTTGCCCGGCCTTACATGTCCTTAGCTGTTGATAGGCCGTTAAACACCAATTAACTAACAAACACATGACTTGTCTTATGTATGTACACACAGCGGAACCTGGACGGCCATGCGGGCGACGTCTACACGTGCAGGTTCTTTCCGTCGGGGATTGTTGTGCTGACGGGAGGCTCGGACATGATACTCAAGGTCTGGTCGGCCGAGACGGGTGTGTGTGCCGCCGTGTTGCGCGGTCACACCGGAGGTACGCATATTGCTGATACTGGCATCTCCAGGGGTGTGAATTCCTCTTTTCAGCTGATTTCCTCTTTTTTAATAAAATTTAAAAAAATAAAAAATGCTGGATTTTGTTGAAACTGGACAAAAATCATAGTTTTGTGGAGTGAGGTGAATGTGTTTCCTCTTTTGTGTTACATTTTTGACCAATTTCTTCTTTTTTCACAATATTCTGCTCACACCCCTGCATCTCTGTATTGCCACCGGTTTTCTGCGGACCGTATCACTAAATTTTGTATGATAAAAAAGTTTGAAGATTATTTTGAATGTTCTTCTCATGTTAACGTGTTTCTCCATTTTCCACCTACCTGTCGTTAGATATTAATACATTCACTAATGATTTGCCAACATCGGTTGTCAGTAAAAATGTCATATGGCATTTAGTGAAATGGGCTCCAGTTCTATTAAACTCAATCCTGACTGGAAAAATACATTTATGAAAATGAGGTGTTTTTGTTCTTAAAAATATGAAAATTACTTGAAAAAAGTGCAGATCCTGATGAGACGGCTCGTGACGAGCCGGCTCATCTGGATCTTCACTTTTTGCCGATACCACTATACAGGCCTGTCGTGTTGAAAGGGTTAATATCTTTTATATGTGTAATCATAAGTTGGCTTCACTTAAATTCACTGGAAACTTCATATGCTTCTTTGTCATCATTACAAATTTTAAGTACCTTCTCTTTATTTAACTGAATACATACAGCCTGCGACCATCAATACCTCGTCGGTGTCCTATAGGTTTCGCCCTGTCCGTCCGTTTATTTTTTGGAGTGTTTCAAATCACCTATATGGACCCTAAGTGCGTCGACAGACCACATTTTCTAGTTGTTGTTTCTTTTCTTTGACGTATGTCAGCTGATTTTTTTCGCGCTCGCTTGTGAACAGCGCGATATAGTCGGCACATTGGCGTACGTGGTTTTGTGATTTCCCCCAATGCAGCAGGTTGAATGCGTTGGCCCGGCTTTAAATGACAGTAGCTGTTGATAGGCCGTTACACACCATTAAACTAACAAACATACGTACATGCGTGCAGGTTGAAGTTTTTGGGTACCGTTTTTTTTTTTTTAAAGATTTTTTGTATGCTATCAATGTCTCGGCGGGCGCGACATGTGGGTTGCAGCCATCTAGTAAGTTAGTATTATTACCCAATTCCCTATATAAGTTGATATTACTAATTCCCTGGATTTTGACATGTCTGGGAAATACTTTCACTTGCCTGGACCATAGTTCCGCGTGCCTGTGGAATAGTCAAAATTATTTTCACACCTACGTCATCATTTTTGTCGATGAATAAGTCATAAAATTCAACGCATTTTATATTGGTCAGTCAATGCGCCCACCCCAAATTCATGTTTATTGATTCATACACAGTATTTTACAGTTTGAGTAATGATACAGTTATTTCATGGTCATTCAGGAACAGTCAAAACATATTGCCCCTCGGTGCTGTGGATGACCCGAGTCACTATTGCCCTCAGCTGAGGGCAATAGTGCCTCGGGTCATCCACAGCAGTGAGGGGCAATATAATTTGACAGTTCCCTGACTGACCATGAAATAAATGTATGATATTGTTTACATGTGGATATCACTTTCCTGTGCTGGTGCGTCATTACATAGTCTTCCGGTGATCGTGTAGGTATTCTGGACACGGCTGTGGTAGACAAGGGCCGCAACGTCGTGTCGTGTAGCAAAGACGGGACGGCAAAACTCTGGGACGTGGGCGCCAAGAAGTGCCTGAGCACCCTGCCCAAGTGCGGGGGCAACGTGAACTGTGTCGCCCTCGAAAACACCGGCAGCCAGATAGAGCTAGGCCAGCCCGAGGTCCCACCAAGTATGTTCTCTATTTATATACCTTAATAACCCTAAACTTTCAGACACATTTTATTCTGATAAACACATATAAATATATGGTTTCCCACCATGAAGAGTGTCCCAATAGTCATCTATTGAATATGTGGCTGTGACTGGAGAAATTGGGAAATGTGATTTGTGACGTGTGTAACTCCTATCAATAGCAGACTCCTGTAGCCTGAGAATGATCTATATCAGAGTTAGCGAAATATTTATTTTTCTGCCAGAAATTCGGTCTGACAAGGAAGCATCTTCTGTCAGACCTCAGGACTTTCTGTCAGACCTTCAGACCTCGGGACTTTCTGTCAGACCGAACTGTTTCCAAAGAAAAACTAGAATGTCGGTAAAACCAACTAATGCTTCCATAGATTTGATGGTGTAAAAAATCGAGCGCAACAGACGGTTTGACCTTATATCGGACGAAAGCGATTCGCGGATTGGTTGGATATTTCGCAGTATGGGGGAGGTGGGGGGGGGGGTGGGGGGGGTCACATTATTGATTGGGATTCCCCATAAAAACGCAACTCGGTCCAGAATTCACTCGAATAGCATGACTGACAGTTTACCTTGTTCTGCCGGACCTAATGATTGACAAATATCTGCCGCACCGTACGTCTGACAGGAAGAAAATTTGTG
>CM055265.1:197564659-197689274 GCA_029237695.1 Conchocele bisecta | reverse complement strand
CAGGAAGAAAATTTGTGACAGTCCTTATCAAAATTTCGGTTTTCGCTAACTCTGCTATATTGCTTGTTAGCTGCATGACGGGTGTTTCATTGATGAAATGGCGAACAGTGCAGACCCTGATTGACTGCGGGTGCACAGGCTGATCTGGATCTATACTGGTAACAAAACTTATAAGCCACATTTCTACAGCGACATATACAAAGTTTTCAGTAAGTTACAAAATAAAAGGGCCACAATTGCAGATAAAAATAAATTTCAAGTACACAGTTTCAATATGTTGGGAGCATGTGATGGGCTATTTAACGGTTGAGGTCATTCTTCTCTAGAAACTGCAATGAGGTATAATAAGTTTCATTGTTATATTTACTAAACTAGTTAACCGATTTCATATTAAGAAACGGCCTCGTTTAATAAATATAAGTCTAAGATTAAATCATCAATAAGAAATCACCTGTATTGAATGATTTTCCGTGTTTTCCTCCTCAGCTGACCGGGAAGTGGGCACGGACGGTAAATTACTGTTGCTCGGCTGTGAGACGAAACTTCTACAGGCATACGGCATGTACAGTCGCAAAAAGGTAAACCATAACCACTACTTTAGCCTAGCGTTACAATAACTCACCCACCCATAATGGATGTGAGATTGCATTGATTTGCTGTTTCCCTGTCTTTCATTTAACCCTTTCAACTGGAATGGACTGTGATATGCTAATGTACCGACCAATCCAATGGTCACAAAATGATTTTCAGATTCGTCCATTTATGAAAAGGGGGTGTTTTTGTTCTAAGAAATATGAAAATTACTTGCAAAAAGTGCATATCCTGATGAGACGGCTCGTTACGAGCCGGCTCATGTGGATCTGTACTTTTTGCATAAACCGATATAGCGGGATTTCGGGTTCAAAGGGTTAAACAAAGTTTATTTTGAGTTATATTGAATTGAGCTTCATGTAATTAAAAAAAATATTATGTGTCCGTTGGAAACAATTTTTTTTTTACATCAAAAAGTTTGTACAAGTTTCTTCATCATCATATAACTTGATGGATTGCTTCAATACTTGGACACTATATACATGTAAGCATTTGGAACACTTATGCTGCCATTAACATGACCTTTGCCTTTTCGACTTTCACATTGTTGCAACAATTTTATACAGGTTTCTTCATCATGATATATACATGTATAACAAAAAATAATAATAATATTTGTGAGCATATGGAACACACTCGTACTGCCATTAACATAACCTTTACCTTTTCGTGTTTAAGGCATACATTTCTCTGATGGTTTTGTGATGCTTACTTTAGCACATGCCCATGATCATGTTACGGTCAAATGCCTCGTTAGGCGCGACACCGCTTCCGTGGCGGAACTCTTGTTATTATAAAAAATCTGATTATATTTTTGTTTATTTCTCCATAATAGTATTAGTTTTTGCCACTCATTTGACGCGTTTCATTGAGACGGTTGATATGAGTGGTAACAATGTAGCAACAAATAATTCTCCCAATTACGTACTACTGTAATTGTATCTTGCCTGTGATGGGTTTACAGAAAAAATCAAATGTTGTAGTGCTTTTAAGCCTGAATATTTACACTGTCCTTGAATTCAAAATGCAAACGCCTATTCAACGTATTGCGTTCATATCCCAGTACATTACATTAGCCCCACATGACGTTGCGCGACGTTGTTGATTCATTAACATCACGCTATTGACCGGCAACATTGCTGTTCCATGAATTGCGACAAAACGGCGTAAAACAATAAGATTCCTCATTTTTACGCCGTATAAGGTTATTTACATTTTTGAAACTATCCGAAAATGATGTGTAAATATAAGTAATAAAACCATGGGCAATTGCGTTTACTGTATTATGAACAACAGTTGGCCTGTTTAACGTTTGCGATGAGTCCTTCTGAGTCCTCCACGCACTTTAAACAGACCAACTGTTGTTCATAATACAGTAAATGCAACAGCCCACGGTTTTATTCCTTAAATGAATGTTATTTCAGGTGTTTGAGTTGTATTGTCACGACGCCGTGAACACTTGTTGCTTCCTGTCAGATGTGTGTATCGCGTGCGGGACTCAGGACGGCCATATCACAGTGACCGACATCCGAAACATTAGGTATGGCGGCCTGGCTCTCGTATTTCCTCATTTATCCCCTCGTTGTTTTTGTAGACACTTGATTTAAAAATTATGTCGCATAACTATTTTTCGTATATGACATAGAGCAGGAGCTCTGGATTTTTTTGTCAATTTTCGCTGACATTTATGGAGAATACAGTGGGCCCTCTCTAAACCTAATAAAATATGTGATCATCATTTTGATGGGTTTCTTGGTCATTTATCTCAAGTGATAATGCCTGATCGTGCACACAACTATGGCTCGCAATAATGAAATGCCTGATTTACAGTGAAAGCTCGCTAAACCGGACACCCTATGTACGTCACAGGGTGTGCGATTTAGCGAGGTTTCACTGTATTTTTCTTCATCAATATCAGTGATGCACGAAGGGATGTAAGATTATGGTTAAGGTCTTGGAAGTTGGATAAATGGGATATGCCAACAAGAACTGTTTGAGCGACCACCATATGTGAGATGGTATGGTGGTCGCCAAATCGGACAAGTGGGTTTCCTCCAGGTACTCCGGTTTCCTCCCACTTTAATGACCGTCTCTACGCCTTCATCTGTGCCAACGAAAGCATTTGTATAAGTGCTATCGCGCTTGTTTGTAATCGTTGTAAAATAAATAAAGTTTATAACTGTTTGAGAACAGCATAGCTCGACATTGGAACAGCTCGTGTTGGTATATCCCAATCAAATACTGAGAAATTCTATTGTTAGAAAAATGAGAAAATTTCCTCAAATTCTACAGATATTTATGAGACATCTTATTATGAGCTCGCTAATAAAGATTTTCAGTTTACAATCATTGATCTGTAGTGCTGGAGTAACTAAACATGCTTTAAATGGCCTTAGCTGTTGATAGGCCGTTAAACATCAATAATCAATCAATCAACTAAACATGCTAACTAGAAGCGTATATGCTTTAATACAAGTCAATTAGAAATATGTAACACCATGTATTCATGCAAATGAATGGTGTTGGTACTGGGCCATGCTTATAAAACTTCCTAAGCACATGGTAGATTGGCCTAGACTGTGTTCAGCCTTGGCCAATCAAACTTCCTGATTCCGAGCATAAGAATTGAAGTACATGCTCCAGGGCTCCAGATAAGGAATTAGTACTTGAGTATTGTCACTCCATCATTTCTGAAGCAATTGGGTATTTCAAAATTTTAATTGGGTAAAATAAAATCACACTACTGTTTTCACATTAACAGACAGAAATTATTGAATAGTTTGCTTCAAAATGAAAACATTGTCTTGGCATTTCATTAGAATTGTCTCCTTATTTTCATGGAAAATAAGAAAGATATGCTATATTTGTGGTCTGTTTATTGTTTTCTGTAGCATGATATTGATACCACAAATTTTTCATTGCTTTTTGATACTCACTACTTCTGATTTCAATTGGGTTTTTGGCAATTTTAATTGGGTATTTAAACAAATATGCAGCTTATCTGGAGCTCAGTAGCCTATTTCATCAACATTGCAAAGTACATGTATACTTTTCTAGCAAAGTATACTTTGAGGGAGAAATTTTCAATTTTATGATAAATTTATTAATTTTTACTATACTGAATTTATTACATTATCACAGCCAATTTGGCTGTGATAATGTAATAAATTCAGTATAATAATTCTGCATACTTTTAATCATGAAATATATGCATTTGTTAGTTCTATATGAAATAATGCATTTCAGGAAAAATAAATGATTACTCCCTCAAAGTATACTTTGCTAGTAAAGTATACTTTGCAATGTTGATGAAATAGGCTACTGGTACATGCTCAGAACCCACCCCCCTCTGCCTTGAAATCAAATATGCCTATAGAAACAGGGAAGTCGTATTATGTGCTCAGTCTTTGCTGAGAATGCTTTAGCCGATTTCACCAACATTGCAAAGTATACTTATCTAGCAAAGTATACTTTGAGGGAGAAATTTTCAATTAAAGGATACATTTATTAATTTTTATTTTACTGAATTTATTACATTCTCACAGCCGTTTTGGCTGTGATAATGTAATAAATTCAGTATAATAATTCTGCATATTTTTAATCATCAAATATATGCAGTGGTTGGTTCTATATGTAATAATGCATTTTGGGAAAAATAAATGATTACTCCCTCAAAGTATACTTTGCTAGAGAAGTATACTTTGCAATTTTGATGAAATCGGCTACAGGAAGTGGCGCTTCAGACCTCCTTTATTTCCAAATTTTCTGGGGGAGTATGCCCCCTTTACCCTCTAGCTGCCTAAGGCCCTTGAAAAAAGAACCCACTTCAAATGTAGCCTTAAATTTGCTTGGGTGCACAGTCAAGATAAGAAACAAACAAACATGACAGAAGTTCTAGAATGAATTTGCCTATTACGTATAGTATTGCCTATTGTAGTGAGAGCTCCAGATAAGTTTTGTATTTAAAGAGTATTATACTCCCAGATTTCAAATTCAATGCATATTTGTATTATTGATTTTCTTCCTTATTAAATTGGGAACAAATCATACAAAAATAATTAAAATTCACTTATTTGAGCTGCAAAAAGCTTTTGTAATCCAATGTAAGGTATGTGGCGCCTGTTACAGGGAGCCTGTGCAAGAGTGGAAGGAGAGCAGATCTGCTATTTTGTCATTTTTACCCTACGGTGGCGGCTTCTTCACCAGCACAGGTAAATATCTCGGATATTTCTGACTTATCGAATGTATGAATTTTCTGAAACTTATTTCATTGATCTTCAATCTCCGAGTTCAATCCAGTCCTAGGCGTGAAAAGCACATTTTCATCCCACTGGTCTTTATGTCTCCTATGCAATAGCAAGGGGGGCATTATAGGAATGAATGGCATTGTTGTGGAATTTATCGGGGTATAAACTTGGAAAAGTCGCGGGAATACTGGACGAAGGCCGGAAGGCCTCGTTCAGTATTCCCGCGACTTTTCCAAGTTTATATCCCCGATAAATTCCACGAAAATGCCATTCATTCCTTATAATTCCAGCATTTGAAATAAATTCATCAAGAAATGTGTTTATTTTCTGTTTTCTTAAGAATTATTTTAACTGCGCCTGACGGTTACGGAAAATAGTTCGGCATGGGAGTTTACTGGGATATAAATTTTGGACAGAGACTTGCTACGGACCAATCAAATGTTGGGGAATTGTGTAAATATTTTTGTGCTGGAAATATACTGCGTTGCTCTTGATGTTCCGTACGTCTGTCTGTGTACATTTACGTCAAATAGTTTGTAAGATTTTCTCCAACATGTAATATCTTCAATTTTACGAGAAGAGGCCCTGTCTCTTTATGAGCTTAGCTGTTGCTGGGACGTTAAACCGAGTAACTCTTCACTTTGCAGGCGATGGCTCGTGTTACTACACCAACAGCAGCTACGAGACGACGGTGGAGTTTACTGGCTCCGACTGTGATCCCATATACAAGGTGGTCACCGACGGAAAGTTCCTGTACACAGCATGCCGCGACAGCCTCATTAGGAAGTACAAAAACATTAGCGGTCTCTCATAATTCTTTTATTTCTATCCAGATATTGCCATAATGGGCCAGCAGCTGTAAGGCAGGATGTTACGTTGTTGGCGACCAGTGTAGCTCATGGTCCCCTGCACCGCCCTACGCAGCCTGACACTACAAACATCAATATTTGAGACAGGCCATGTGATTTTGTACCTAAATTGTGCAATTTTTTATGAAAAATATTTACAGAAACTGCAATATCTTTTGTAAATGTCATCAAAATTTAAAATTAATATTTCATAGTTTTGAACATTTTGTCAACTTTCGACGTCATTTACATAAAATATTGTAAATATTTGTTCATGACATATAGCAAATCTTCTTCGGTACAAACTCACATGGCTTGTCTCAACTATCATGTTTCTTGTATCAGTCTGCATAGGATGTGGTTAAAAGCATAAGTGGCAAAGAGCCAATATCCTGGTTCCCATATACAATACAACCTGATACAAGAAACGCAAATAATTGTGTTGCTACTATTGTATTGCATAGTGTATTGTTAAACACTTGATGGCAGACAACCAACTTCCTGGTTTACATTATGAAACCCGAGAGAAAAGCACAAATACAGTGGAACCTCTCTAAACCGGACACCCTGGGAGGTCCCCAGGGTGTCCTGTTTAGAGAGGTTCGACTGTATTTGTGTTTCTAGTATCCAGTTGCATAGTGTGTGCACCAGGGGTTCCGCTGAGGAAAATAAAAAAATCGGCAGTTCAAAAAAAATAAAACAATTGGCGATAAAAAATTACAATTTTCGAGAGAAAAAAATCCAAAAAAAAAAAAGAAGATTTTTTATCGCCAATTGTTTCTTTTTTATCAATTGTTTATTTTTATCGCCAATTGCGAAAGTGGCGATCGCCAGCGGAATCCCTGGTGCACATATATTCTTGCTAACAAGCAAGAATACTTGACTGACTGCCAATCTGTGTAGGATTTTATCCATTTCTCTGGGTGCGTAGGCTGATCTTGGGTCTCCATTATCAGGGATTAAACCACACATTTTGGGAAGAGGCCCTTGATATAGAATTTGGGAAAAAATAGAGCGTGAATCTGGTAAATTGGGAAATGTGACATCTTTGCAAATCTTCAAACGCTTCCAAGTGAATTGTAACTGCATTGAGATTGTTTCTACTGCATTTTCTTGAGTAGGTTATCAAGTTTATGAACAATATATTTGTGATGACACTTTTTTGTACTTTTCAATGGGGAATTTATTTTACATTTTGGGAAAAATAAAAGGCCCCTATGGTTGGGGGAAGGGGCCTATATAAGGCCCCTGGGGGCATGGTAGTTTAATCCCTGATTATTCGCGTACATCGTTCTATTGTGCCAATCAGTGGGTGGTTGAACCATCTCACGAGAGATATGGCTGCTGGACAGTTACACCAGGGTGTGATGGTGAAATGGGGTTTATGGGATTTCTGACCTGTGTAGCTCTGTAGCCTATTTCATCAACATTGCAAAGTATACTTTACTAGCAAAGTATACTTTGAGGGAGAAATCGTTTATTATTCCCGAAATGCATTATTTCATATAGAACTAACGACTGCATATATTTGATGATTAAAACTATGCAGAATTATTATACTGAATGTATTACATTATCACAGCCAAATTGGCTGTGATAATGTAATAAATTCAGTATAATAAAAATTAATAAATTTATTCTAAAATTGAAAATTTCTCCCTCAAAGTATACTTTGCTAGGAAAGTATACTTTGCAATGTTGATGAAATAGGCTACTGATTAAATAGCTCATTCGGTGAGCCGGTGATTACAAAACCTGAGCATGTACTCTGTTTTAATCTTCAAAATTATGAAGTTTGATTGGTCGAGGCTGAGCCAATCAAACTGCATGATCGCGAGTATAAATGTCAATAACATGCTCGGAAGTGTTATAATCACTAGCCCTGGGATGAACTGCTATAGATCCAAGAATTAAATTCAGAATTATAAACTATCTTTCTGCATTAAAATGATATGTTGAACGATACTTAGCAAGTACGAATCCACTGTTCCAACGTTTCGGCCCAGTGCCTTTATCAAGGAATTAGTTTCTACAATAAGCTAAGTAGCATCTGAAATAACATAATGATTTTAACCGCTACACAGTGTAGCTCATGATTAAATAGCTCGTTCATGTAGCCTGGAAAAGATCTAAATTCCTTGTTAGAAGCATGACGGGTGTCGTTGATGGAATTGCGAACAGTGTAGATCCTGATCAGACTGCGGATGCACAGGCTGATCTGGATCTGCACTGGTCGCAAAACCCATAATCCCCATGTCTCCAGTCACAGCCACAAATGATGTCGGACCCGGTTCATTTGATGCCACTTTGCTGATTGTAGTAAATAGGGATTCCTTGATAAAGGCATTTTGCTGAAACATTGGAACAGTGGGTTCGTCATTTATTAAGTATGTTGAACACATTATAAACAGCCACTGGCTTGGATCTGTAAGTAGTAAACCCTCTTTATATTTGTGTTTATTATATCCCCCACGAGTTCGGTTGTCCGTCCGTCCGTTCGTGCTTGCATCCGTGTGTACGTCCATCCGTCACTAAACTTAACATCAGAGAAATATGTTATAACTACATATTTAGGGGTACCTGGGGGGTATTCCGTAAGCCTCGCTTACTGACAAATCTACTGACGTAGGACTTTCACTGTCTAAAAGTGTATCATTGTTACCTTTGCGAGCAGTATAGCAACACGATGCCCACAAGGGCACATGCTATTCGCAGTTCTTTTAGACCATGTTAACCCTTACACCGCTATCTTAATTGTTTGTCGTCTGCTGTTTATTTTCTATTTTACATTTTTATCATCAAAAACATGTTTGACAGCACTTTAGATAATTTACAACATGCTTTGACAGCACTTCAGAATCATTTCCATTGGAAATGATTCTGAAGTGCTGTCAAACCATGTTTTTATTGAGAAATAAGGTAAGATAGAAAAGCAACAGCAGACGACAATTGGTGTGTGTAGCGGTCTAAGGGTTAACATTTGTGTCGCTGTCTTGTGTAACTTGATGACTTGTACCTAGAGTTTTGTAATCCCACTACATGCCTTCGTCAAAATAAGCATTATTTTACTGCAAACAAAAATGTATCATTTGTAAATCCCTTCACAAGTCTGTAAGTTCATTTCTTGTGAAAACTAATTTGTGTTGTTTGTTTCTTCCTTTAAATATTATTTATCATATTTAGCTGCTTCACGCGCATTCATTATTTTGTCGGGATTCTGGGGCCTACATATGGGGAGATAATTCACAATGTGAACCTATTGTATTCTGAATACACTTATTTCGATACTTTTCTTCTATAAAGTATATAGTAAATATGGTTAGTGCCGTCAAATATAGTTTATGTTCGACGGCACTAATCGTATATTTAATTTATACCGCACTCTGGATTTAATTATTGGAACGTGTGTGACGTCATGTTTTAGACGTCATTCCCTCACCATACGTCACAAATCTGGCGACGTCATTCAAAGCAAAAATGGCGGCGTCCACGCTAGGTAGATTCGGCATTGTATCTGATTAAATCTTCGATTTATTTACGATGAGCTTCAATATTGGCTGGCTTTAGACTCCACAGTTGTCATAATAAGCATTAAGATCTTGACGGACATGTCCGTGTCGTTGGTTATGTCGCATTAGCTGAATCGACAACGATTAGATTTTAAAATCCGCCGCCATCTTGAATTTGCTGTTGAGAGTGACCAATCAAAGGCCACAATTAGGGGTCAAGGGTGAACAAATAAATTAGGCTACTTCAGGTATATTAGGTTACTTCAGATATAAACAACATTTATTCAACCCCTTTATTATGGTACGTGGAGCAATGTTTGCGGTTTAAATATTTGTGAGACGTTTCCAATGAGTGGTAACACCATATACTAAAGTGGATAATCAAGAGAACTATTTTTATTTTTTGAGTGAAAATTGTGTCACCTGAGCATGTAACCAATTAAACATACAATAAGCTGAAGGTGTGGGTCTTTCCACAGTACGGGTATCAAGTTTATGTTACTGTGAGCCAATGCTGAGTCTCATTCGCATCCACCCTCGATGCTTTGTACCCGGGTTGGTTCCGGCGGAAACTGACATGATTCATATCAATGCACGCATGCAATTCACACATGTAGTGAATGCATGTAGATCCTGATACGCCGGCTCACATGTGCCAGCTGATCAGGGTCTACTCGGTCTGATGTGCAACACACTGTTTCCCGCCACCAACCCTTTACAAATTTTGAATTGTCATTTTAATCCTTTCGCCCCGAA
This sequence comes from Conchocele bisecta, assembly GCA_029237695.1. Lineage (NCBI taxonomy): Eukaryota > Metazoa > Mollusca > Bivalvia > Lucinida > Thyasiridae > Conchocele > Conchocele bisecta. The sequence continues at coordinate 197,679,323 of CM055265.1, read as the reverse complement.
GTAACTGGAATGGATTTTGATGTGTTAATTTTGAAATCCAATCATCACAAAATGATTTTTAGACTAGTCCATTTATGAAAAGGGGGTTGATTTTCTTGTCAGAAATATGAAAATTACTTTCCAAAAGTGCAGATCCTGATGAGACGGCTCGTTGCGAGCCGGCTCATCTGGATCTGCACTGTTTCCATAAACCGCTTTCGGTTTCAAAGAGTTAATAAATGACGATGAATTTTAGACAACATCCGTAGACCACTAAACTCAGTGGTGATCATACAGCATAGTTGAGACATATAATAATAACGTATCATAGTCGCACAGGGAGTGCTGAAGTTCATCGATTTTACATTGGTGACAATCGGACAAAATTAGCCTTATTACAATTCTGACTTGCTTAGATCCAGATCGATCAAGAGACTGCTGCAGTCTCGTATTAATACACAGCTCCAGATAAGGTGCGTATTGGCATATTTTACACACTTATTTTAGCTGAATACGCATTGCTTATCAACAGTGGGAGTATAAAATACTCACAGCAATGTGGAAATACACATTGATTTTCAAATTGATTAGTGGAAATACTGTAATAAAGTTGAAAATTTACTTTAAAAGTTGAGCATTGTTTGCTTTTTGCAGCTCAACTAAGTAAGTTTTCAACTGTATTACAGTATAAATAAGTGAATACGTAATAATACATTCAAATAAGTAACTGGTAAGCTTTGTTTTATGTTTTGATCATTTGTTCCCTATTTCATAATGAAGTAAATAATAATGAATCCCGACTGGAGACCTGTAGCCTATTTCATCAACATTGCAAAGTATACTTTAGTAGCAAAGTATACTTTGAGGGAGAAATTTTCAATTTTATGATAAATTTATTAATTTTTATTATACTGAATTTATTACATTATCACAGCCATTTGGGCTGTGATAATGTAATAAATTCAGTATAATAATTCTGCATACTTTTAATCATCAAATATATGCAGTAGTTAGTTCTATATGAAATAATGCATTTTGGGAAAATCAATGATTACTCCCTCAAAGTATACTTTGCTAGTAAAGTATACTTTGCAATGTTGATGAAATCGGCTACTGGTTTGGCCCTCAGTTACATCTTTGGCAATCTTGTATGGGAGAGTTGAATCTAGTTATACCCCTTACATGAGTAATGCGATTACCCTTAATCTGATTACTGTTAATCTGATTACTGTTACGGGTAAGGGGCCAAGTGACCATGTCCGGTTATTCTAATTTCAGGGCTGAATAATATTTTTTATTCAATGTAAATATTCTGTTCTGATTTTGAGATTTTTCCCCCAATGCAGCAGGTTAATTATGGGATCATACCTGTTTACCTGGCTTATTTTACCTTAGCTGTTGATAGGCTGTTAAACACCAATACATCAAATCATTGAGATTTTTGTACTGACTAGTGGACAGTGTAGATCATGAATCACCACACTGTATTGTGTGATTGCCTGGGCTGGTCTGAGTATACACTGGTCACAAATGCAATAGGACCTTTTTTGTCAGAATGTTGCCCACCCATGTTGGATGTATGTAATGTAGTGGTTTTATTTCAATAGCTTAAATTATCATTTCACTCGCAATTTAAATCTATTATTTGTGAAAGACTTTCTATACACATTTTATATGGATTTGCCATTTGTTCACTCACACTTTATGCTTATTTCCATCTGTAATATAGCGGTAAATGTGTATACAGTTTGTCTGAAAGGTCATGTTCTATTATTGTGTCACGATTTATTCCTTTGTGTTGACTTGCTTCATATGTTTTACTTTGTTTATCTACACATCTATTGTAACTGAGATTCTACCTCCACATTGTATTGGTGCTGGAAGTGAAACTTAGAAACTGTGCAAACCAGACTTTCAACACTGATCAGGGTCTACACTGGTCAATGGCTCCGTTCTGGTATTGCCGTTCAAGCTGTATCATTGCTGTCATATTTTGCCGAAATTGATTTCGAAAGTCAGTCCTATTTTCCATTAGCTATGAATTTTTTCAACTGTTGATGTCATTTTTGGCAAATATTTCATTGTTCACAACCAATATAAGCGAAAAGCGTTGATAATGGAGGTAATACCCAAGTGAGGATGGTTGGCAGGTGGAAGCATGCTATCGGCAGTAACGATCGGGGTTCATCCCGACCGGAGACCTGGTTTGGCCCTCATGTGCGTCTTTGACTTTCTTGTATGTGAGAGTTTAATCTGGTTATACCCCTTATACGAGTAATATGATTATTTGTAATTCTATTACATTTAGGGAGTGGGTGGCAGGTGGGCGTATGCGATGGTTAATTTAACGATCGGGGTTCATCCTTACTGGAATCCCGTCAGGAGACCTGGTTTGGCCCTCACGTATGTCGTTGGCATTCTTGTATGTGACAGTTAAATCTGGTTATACCCCTTATGTGAGTATTACGATTATTAGTAATCCTATTACTTTTAGTGGAAGGGGTCAAGTGACTTTGGTGTGGTATCGACCTGTTACCAGGTCCAGTTATTCTAATTTCAGGGCTGAATATATATTTTATTTGATGTAAATATTCCGTTCTGATTTTTGGGATTTTCCCCCCAATGCAGCAGGTTGAATATGTGATCGAACCCGTCGGCCCGTCGTTAAATTACCTTAAATAGCTGTTGATAGGCCATTAAACACCAACAAACAAACAAAACCAAAGCCAGGCCCATATGTGACACACCATGTGTAAATTATCATAAGGGGACCCTTTACTTTCATGATCATTCTGTACAGTACCACAGTATAGTAGCATCAGCATTTAATATGTTGCTGTGAGTGGAGAAATGGGGCTTATGGGATTTGTGACCAGTGTAGATGCTGATCAAATAGCAGATTCATGTAGCCAAACTATATTGCTTGTTACAAACATGATTTGTGTTTCACTGATGGAATTATGAACAATGCAGATCCTGATCAGATTGTGCATATGCACAATCTGATCAGGATCTGCATTGTTAATAATTCCATCAGTCTGGATCCACACTGATTGCAAAACCCATAAGCCCCATTTCGTCATATATGTGTTGATGGCAGCAAATATACCTCATCGTGTTAATGAGCAGTTCTGATAAGTCTGGGCCAATTCACAGGGTAAACTGGGGCTACACTGGTCGCAAATGTCGTAAGGGCCTTTTGTGAGCTGATTTCCATTTCTTGAAGAATAATAATTGACGGACAATGAAGGTCTTACTTACTGTTGTCTATTCATTCACAAAGACGGCGTTAAGGTACTGTAATAGCCCCAATATTCAGACACAATTTCGTCTAGAAAGTAATTATATGGCTCCCAAAACAAAGAGTGTCCCAATATTTAGGATTAGTATTATTGTAGTGGTTTATCACGGTAATACTGGATTTGAATACCATTTGTTTTGGGAAACCCCTACTTTATAGGGGTTTCCCAAAACAAAAGGTGTCTAAATAGTTAAGAATTCTGCAAACACCAGGAACCCACTTTCAGTTTCCGACATTTTGGCACAAGGCCTTTATGAAGGAATTAGTTTCTACTAAATGCTAAGTAAATATAAAATGGATGCCACTTAGCGTTTAGTAGAAACTAATTCCTTGATAAAGGCCGAAACGTCGGAAAAATGGGTTCCTGGTTTTTGCAGAATTGTTAAACATAATTGTTTTATTGTGGAAAAATTGCGCATATTTAAGGTTACTGATGGCCACACTCACAAACTGTATTTACACGTACAGTTACTATTGGAACAGTAATATTGCTGGACGTTTAATTTTTGGTATAACTTTATTGTACATTTCTTTCTATTTTATTGTATTGTAGAGCCCTCGTGTTATGTATGCTGAGTCATTGTCGTATTTTCCAGCTATGTATGCCACCTGTCGTACAGTCAAAGCTGTTCATGTCACACCCAAAATGGAGAGTTCAATATAGGGCTAATGACCTTAGCTATTGATTGGCCGTTAAACACTAATAAGTCAATCAATCAATCAATATAGGGCTTACAGTGACATTTATATATGCATATAAATCATATTTTTTGTCCTTATCTGCATATCTCCACAACTACTTGAAGTATTGTCGTGTACCTTCCATCGAATGTCCCACGGGGTCGACATGAAGGCCGTAGTAAATTTGTCTTGATTCAACATATTACACACCTGTCTGTATATGACCTTATAATTCCAGCACACAAATATTTACACAATTCCTTAACATTTGATTGGCCGGTAGCAAGTCTCTGTCCATAATTTATATCCCAGTAAACTCCCATGCCGAACTACTTTCCATAACCGTGAGGCGCAGTTAAAATAATTCTTAAGAAAACAGGAAAATAAACACATTTTCTTGATGAATTTATTTCAAATGCTGGAATTATAAGGAATGAATGGCCTTTTTGTGGAATTTATCGGGGATATAAACTTGGAAAAGTCGCGGGAATACTGGACGAGGCCTTCCGGCCTTCGTCCAGTATTCCCGCGACTTTTCCAAGTTTATACCCCGATAAATTCCACAAAAAGGCCATTCATTCCTATAGCAGTTCAACGGACTTAAAACCCCAATCATATAGTCACTCTACTTGTTACACAGACATTGCTGCTCATATTTAACATGTTTTGAGATCATGGTTTGCCATTTGGTCAAGGAAACGGACCTGATGTTTCACACGAACAGGCTACAGAGGTAGGTAAGGTGATTAGAGGGAACAGTTTTAAAAACTCTCAGTTTGATCACATGGTACCACTTGTTTTCAAAATGGTAACTGGGTGAGGACTCCATATATCTATGCTGGTTATTCCTACAGAATATATTGTACCATGGTTGATATATCACTTGAATATCATGGGTTAGGTTAAGCATTATTGTTATGTGTAGTAACGGGATCTATCACCTGTATATAATTTTCAACACCGCAATGGAATTACTTGCAAAAACTGTAGATAAAAAGGTTTTATCAGGATCTACACCGTTTCTAGATATTTTCTGATTTTGGAATTTCCCCTCAATGCAGCAGGTTAAATGCCCGGCCTTAGCTGTTGATAGGCCGTTAAACACCAATAAATCAAACCAATCCGATTTTTTGTCAAAGTTATCCTTTTAGTTAATTAATGAGTTATCAAAAATGAACATGGACATGTATAGATTTCAGGGATATTTTAATTTCAAAACCAGAAACTAGTCATTTCTTGTCCTTCCCAGAAATGCCAGATGAATCTAAAGCACCAGTCAGATAACTCGCATAGTGTAGAAAACATCATGAATCATGGGGCAGTTTCACTAAACTTCATACGACTAATATGTTCATAAATGCAAACTTATGATAGTCTGTAAATTTCACATTAACAATATTTTCTTGTAAACATTAATGGAATTACATTTATTGAGCATAGGCTGCATATGCAGCCTATGCTCAATACATGTAAATCCATCAATTGAAATTTCCAGACGATCCTAAATTTGCACTTGCGAACGTTTTAGTCGTACAAAGTTTAGTGAAACGGGCCACTGGTCACATTAATTGTAAATAAATGTACATGTACGTATATTACATAATATGCATAGCTAGGCACCTCCTGTACATGGGTGAACCACAGAGTGGTGTAGAACTATATTGAATAGTCTAGTTGTCTGTGTTTGTAAAACATTCTGTATACATTCTCTCTGGTGGGTGGTGGTCAGGCGAATGAGACGAATGAGACGGCGTATAATTAACGGTATGGGTTCCTCCTTATAGGAATCACGATTTGACTCGTTTGGCCCTCAGGTACGTTTTTATCTTTGGCTCTTTAGTTACCTGTGAGTTGAATTGGGTTATTGCCCATTATAAAAGTAGTAAGATTATTACTGATCCTACTGCTTTTGGGAGGGGCCAAGTGATTCTGGTGTGGCGTGGACCTGGCATCAGATCAGGATTATTCTGATTTCAGGGCTGACTATATAGTTTTGTTATTGTAAATATTCAGTTCTGATTTTGGGATTTCCCTCCCCCCCCCATTTTTTTTTTTTTTTTTGTTTGTACATGTACTTGAACATGTACTTGTACAGGTAATATATGGGATTTAGTACTAAACCCATTGACCCGGCGTTAAATGACCTTGGCTGTTGATAGGCCGTTAAACCCCAACAAACAAAACTACACATTCTCCAAATTCCTACTCAAAATCATACAGTTTGTTTGACCGAGACTGAGCACAGCTCAGCCTCGACCAATCAAACTGCCTGATATAAAGCATGAGAACGGATTTTTAGAAAGTTTTACAAGCGCAAGCCTGTGTTTACAAACAGTGTAGATTCAGATGAGACAGCTCGTAAAAGGCCATCTCATCAGGATCTGCATTGTTAATAATTAGTTCTTTTTACAAAATTACCCATTTTCTGATTAATAATTGAATAGTCTTAAAATGGAATAATCCATTACAGTTAATTAGGCATAAAAGCATTTTTGGTTTCGGCATCAGTGAAATTTATTGATTTATCAGTGGAATATATATCTCTCACCTTTTGAAACAGTTTGGTGTATTGTCGATAAAAAATAAAACAATCTTGAACGACAGCAATACTTATCTTTGTAGATCAAGGTCAACCCGTAAATAACATAGTCCAAAGTAGGTACATTGTATGTTCTTTATTGCAGTCTTACCAGTAGCCGATTTCACCAACATTGCAAAGTATAGTTATCTAGCCAAGTATACTTATCTAGCAAAGTATACTTTGAGGGAGTAATCATTTATTTTTCCCGAAATGCAATATTTCATATAGAACTAACGACTACATATATTTGATGATTAAAAGTATGCAGAATTATTATACTGAATTTACTACATTATCACAGCCAAAATGGCTATGATAATGTAATAAATTGAGTATAATAAAAATTAATAAATTTGTCCCTAAATTGAAAATTTCTCCCTCAAAGTATACTTTGCTAGATAAGTATACTTTGCAATGTTGGTGAAATAGGCTACAGGGTAATCCATACAAGCATTAGATTTTTCCAAGGTCTATCGTAACAATGTATGTGTTGATTTTGAAAGTTCTACGACTCGTAACAAGCATTTGGCCTTTTTTTGTCAAACCTGGTTCACCTAATAACAGGATGGCTTGTTGCATGTCATTTTTATTACTGTAAATAAATAGCTGTAGATGTCAAGGTACATGTCGTATTATATTAGAGTCCAACCTCCATGCCCTAGCTGATAGGCAAGAGGGGATATAGCTTTAGTCCATGTACGTACGTACATGTATGTACGTTAGTAACACCACTTCACTGAATTTGATAATATTTGGTCACACTGTGTGTCTAGGGACGGTGTTGTTTTTTGCATACGACATTTGTCGCACCGCCCATCTTCAAGGACACTGAGGACTTATGTTCACCGTGTTTGTAAGGCAAGTGCGTTTTTAGCTCACCTGAGCGAAGATCATGTGAGCTATTGTTACCGCAATGTGTCCGTCCGTCCGTCCGTCCGTCCGTCGTCCGTCCGTCCGTCAGCCGTCCATCCGTGAACATTTTCAAACGTCTTCTACTCGGTAACCATTGGGCCTATAGTCACCAAGCTTCATGGTCATGGTCCTTAGGTAGGGGGATTATAAAATTGTTTAAATGACGTCATTACGTAATCCAAGATGACCGCCGTCTAAAACTAGCACAAATTCTTCAAAAATCTTCTCAAGAACCGCAACTGATCCTGAGAATAGTGCTGCAGTAGCCATTGCTTGTCATAAAAGGCGACTAAACTGGCTTAACGATTGGGTTCATACTTTCCGTAACCCACTATACCGGATTTGGCCCTCGTGTACATTTTTGGCTTTCTTGTATGTGAGAGTTGAGTCAGGCTATGCCCCATATATAAAAGTAAGATTAGCGCTAATCCTATTACTTTTAGGGGATGGGATAAATGATGCTGGTGTGGCGAGGGCCTGGCACCAGATCAGGTTGTTCTAATTTCAGGACTGAATATATATTTTGATTGTAAATATTGAGTTCTGAAGTTGGGATTTAACCCCCTCGGACAGGTGGATACGGGACACGACCCCGTTGACCCGTCTGCGTGTAGACTCCCTGAGGCTTGTACCTCTATGTCAGAAAAGCGGACGTTAAACCCTATTCATTCATTCATTCATTCCTCTGGTGTTCATGGAGTCAGGTGAGCGAATTAGGGCCATCATGGCCCCCTTGTTTTAAAGATCTTATGAACCACTTCACCGATTTTGATAATATTTGGCCACAATGTGTGTCTAGGGATGGTCCAGTGGGTGGTGGTCGGGCGAATGAGACGGCGTAAATTAACGGTATGGGTTCCTCAGTATAGGAATCGCGATTTGCCTGGTTTGGCCTTCAGGTACGTTTTATCTTTGGCTCTTTAGTTTCCTGGGAGTTGATTTCGGTTATTGCCCATTATAAAAGTAGTAAGATTATTACTGATCCTACTGCTTTTGGGAGGGGCCAAGTGATTCTGTTGTGGCGAGGACCTGGCATCAGATCAGGATTATTCTGATTTCAGGGCTGAATATATAGTTTTGTTATTGTAAATATTCAGTTCTGATTTTGGGATTTCCCCCCCCCCCCCCCCTCCCCCCCCCCCCCCCCCCCATTTGTAAATGTACATTTGTAAGTTTGTAATATATGGGATTTAGTACTAAACCCATTGACCTGACCTTAAATGACATTAGCTGTTGATAGGCCGTTAAACCCCAACAAACAAACAAACTAGGGATGGTCCATGGATGGTGCTTTGTTTTGCACGTGACCCACGTCCGACCGCCCAAGGTCAAGGTCATGAGGTGGGTGGCAGGCGTGAGTATGCGATGGGTAATTTAACGATCGGGGTTCATCCGTACCGGAATTCCAAATGGAGACCTGGTTTGGCCCTCACATATGTCTTTGGCATTTTGTATGTGACGGTTGAATCTGGTTATGCCCATTATGTGAGTATTACGATTACTCGTAATCCTATTTTAGGGAAGGGGACAAGTGACTTTGGTGTGGTATGGACCTGGCACCAGGTCGGGTTATTCTAATTTCAGGGCTGTAAAATGGGATAGAACCTGTTTTCCCGGCCTTGAAATACCTTAGCTGTTGATAGGACGTTAAACACCAATAAACAAACAAACAAGGTCATGAGGCAATAGGGGATATAGCGTTATTCCATGTGCGTACGTACGTACGTACATTAATGGCACCTTTCATTTTTCAATAACTACCGCTTCACCGATGTTGATAATATTTGGCCACAGTGTGTGTCTAGGGATGATGTCTTGTTTTGCATACGACACGTCCGACCCCCCAAGGTCAAGGTCACAGGACTTATGTTCACCTGAGCCAAAGACTCAAGTGAGTTATTGTTACACTTCTTCTGACACACCGTTGGACCAATGTTTGTCAAACTTCACATGTATGATATATGGTTTGGTATGTCAAAAATAATTTGTAAAATTGGAGGTCGTCGCATAATCCAAGATGGCCGCTGTGGAAAAGTAGGTAAAGTTTTTAAAAAATCTGAATCTCACGAACCGCCAGGCCAAGTTTAACAGAACGATCGATAGTCAATGCTGTTTCAGATTTGTTAAAATAGTGGCCACGGTGTCAAAAATTGGCTGGGTCAGGGGGTTAATTTCACATTTGACCAACTATAATCCTGCCACATATCCAATTGAAGGTATCGACAAGACGATCACTCGGGAGTATTTTTTTTCGCGCCTGCTTTAGCGAAACGAAACATGGCAGGAATGATCGGTAGTAGTATGATGTTTCAATGGTGTTTCAATTGCTAAAATGGTGGCCCCGTCGTCAAGTCGGGGTCAAATTTCACATTTGACCGAATATGGTCATGTCATATATCAAACCGAAGGTTTAAACAAGACGATCACTCTGGAGTATTGCTTGTCGTAATCGGATGATTACCTCATCCAAGATGGCCGCCGAAAGGTCAAATGGTCATCCTTTAATTAGAGAGTTCAAACGTCTTCTTCTTGTGAACCGCTTGACCAATGTTAGGTCAAACTTCACAGGGATGATCTCTGGGTGGGGGCATGTCAGATTTGTAAATTTGGAGGTCGTCGCCTAATACAAGATGGCCGCCGTGTATAAGTAGGTCAAATTCTTTAAAATTTCGAGAACCACCAGACAGATTTCAACGAATCTTGACAGAAATGATCGACAGTGAATGCTCGTTTGAAAAAATGGTGACCCAGCGGTCAAAATTGGCCCGGGCCGGGGTGTGTGTCAATTTAGGGTCGAATTTCACATTTGACCGACGATTAGGTCATCCAATATGGCCGCCGAAAAGTCGAAAGGTTATTCTTTAATTATATAGTTCAAACGTCTTCTCATGAACTGCTTAGCCGATGCTGGCCAATCTTCATAGTTATTGTCTTTCAGTGAAACATTTACAGATTTGTATACGACCGTTTTAAGAAAACGGTACGTATTATGTTTTACCACGCGGCAGGCGCGTGGCGGACAGAACAACTGCAGAGTTTGTGTGCACTACTCCTCTCAAACCTTTCAGTCAATCAATCTGAAACGATATACATTTCTTCTACACATATTGAAGATGTGCACCTTGGTGATTTTTATGCCGAATTCTTTTTTTTAACAAAAATATTACCATTTTAACTTTGCCATTTCTTCTACATTTTTGTATACAATTCTGTATAGGGTACAAAGTGTGTGTACTCTACCCATGTAAAACCTTTCAGTCAATCGATCTGAAACGTTACACACGTCTTCTACACATATTGTACATGTGCATAGAGTTATTTTTATGTCAAACATTCTTGTTCAAATTAGAAATCGTCACATAATCCAGGATTGCCTCCGTATAAAATTGGGAAAAATCTTTAATTACTGTCTTCCCTTTATAATCACCAGACTGGTTTCGACAAAATTTCATAGCAATACTGACCGTTTAACATTCTCTCAGATTTACTTGCATATATATAGTAACCGGGCTAGCGATATATGGCCACAATGGCCCGCCGTCCGGTTACAACAACTCCTTGGACTATGTTCATGAAACTTGGACACAACTTCCTTCTTGTATCACCTACCACACTCCACCCGCCCTTCTGTCATTAACCTATCTTTTTCACTTGAATTACTTAAATCTTCTTTAACTTTTACATTCAAGTAATGTTCACAACAACCACTTGGCCTATGTTCATGCAACTTAGGGATGGGCTGTGGCTTAGGAGATGTGACATTGGACTTCACTATCGGAGGTTGTGAGTTCAATCCTCATCATAGGCGTGAAAAATACTTGCAAAGCATTTCCATCCCACTGGTCTGTCGGATTTGTCTTTAAATTGTGGTCCCGTCTCAATATGACCGTACCTGTTGCTGAGATGTTAAATCCGTCCACTTTCACTTTTCACTTTCATGAAACTTAGACACAACTTCCTTTGTGCATCACTCATCACAATTCACATCCCCATCCATTTCCTTGACCTTTTCCGGTATTCTTTTTCCGCAATAGTATGCTCTTAATTATTGGTTAACCTTTGCATTGAAGTCATTTTCTCAACAACCATTGCCATATGTTCATGAAACGTAGAGACACAGTTCTTCTTTCATCGCTCACGACAACCCACTCAAAATCCACCCGCCCATCTATGTCATTGACCTACTTTTCCGCGTGACTTACTTAGAAATTGTATATTCTTAATTATCCCGTCGACACAGTGCGTATGTGCCGTGAAACACAGTGCCGTGAAACATTTTTGATATCCTGTCAATACGACCTAATCACTGCGTATGAATATGTGCGGTGGCTGGTGTTATTTTGTTTTGTGTTTTAAAGCCATTTGTAGGTATTGACGGGATAAATAGAATAGTATGTTAGTGCCGTGAATGGGAAAACATATCTGGCGCGGCACGGAAACGGGATATGCTCGGCAGAGCATAGAGCCTCGCCCATCCCGTTTCCTAAGCCTTGCCATATATTTCTTCCAATTCACGGCACTAACCTACTATTCTCTATATCTTGGTTAACATTATCATGCAAGTAATTACCTCAACAACCCCCTGGCCTATGTTCATGAAACATGGACACAACATGCATCGTGCATCACTCATCACAATCCACAATCCACATCCCCATACATGTCATTGACCTACTGTTCCCGCTTGAATTACTTAAATCTTGGTTTACCTTTACATTCAAGTCATTTTCTCAACAGCCCAAGGACCGATATTCATGAAACTTAGACACAGCTTCCATCGTACACCACTCGCCACAAACCACATCTCCATCCGTGTCCTCGACCTACTTTCTCCGCTTGAATTACTTAGCAAATGTATGCTCTTAAATCTTGGCTAACCTTTACCATGAAGTATTTTGACAACAACGCCTATGCACTTGAAACCTGGGCACTACTTACTTCTTGCGTCACTCACCACAATCCACCCGCCTCTCCATGTCATTAACCTACTGTTTGCACCGCCCGCTTACGGACAGCGCTATGCAGTCGTACGTCCGGGTTAAAGTTGTTGGTTAACGTTTTTGGTAAATGTTTTTCGGCAAACTATCAAAACCTCGGCGGGCGCGACATGCGGGCCGTGGCCATGTATTTTCGCTTGAATTACCTTAACGGTACATGCCCACGCAGTAGGCACAAACTGTTCTTTATAGAGTCACCGCTATACAAGTGTAATCATTTCGTAATATTTATTTTACTAATATTGACACGCGTTGGTATCAGGCAATTTTCATATGCAAATGAGGCATGGTAATTTTTAATTATTTATACTAATTAAATGCGTTACCTGAAAAATTATGTTTTCGACAGATTATAAAGTATGATAATTGCAAATAAAAAAATGAATACAGAGTATAAATATTAGTGTACGTTAACATTTTAAGAAAACATGTTTATCGCCCCTGATATCAGTGTGGAAAGTTACATCTGATATACAATGTATAATAATGCCAATCAATACATGTGGTAATGTGAATTAATGTTGATTTCGCCAGAAAATGTCTCAGATGATGTATCTGATATACATAACAGTTTGTGCCTACTGAGTGGGCATGTACCTTTACATCTCGGTTAGCTTCTATACTGAGCAAAACTAGAAACGTCCCTCCATGTCTAAGGAAAGATTCATCAAAAACCAAAAGGGTTACTTTTAAAAATCAAAATGGAAAAACAAGTTCATTCATTTCTGTATCAAAGCCAATAAATTGCATTTGGATATCTTGTTAAATATTCGAGAGTTAACCGGCCAAGGGCGGTAGGGGTCAAAATCAAAAATCACAAAAACTCAGAAATGTGTTACTTAATGTTTAGAGATGGAATTTCAATAAGTAATGTGGCAAATTCAGTAAATCTCGTTAGTACCGAGTGTGGCCACCATTTGCATGAATGCATGCAATGATCCTACGCCGCATCGACGTGACGTAACGCAATACCAGTGCGTTGGGCAAATTCCTCCATTCCCGTTGTAACGCCCGTGTAAGATCGCGAACATTGTCAATCTGATGGTTAGCTCGTGGTTTGCGGCCCAGCTCATCCCATATGTGCTCAATGGGATTGAGATCCGGGGAGACCGCGGGCCATGGCATGGACGTCGACGTTGTTTTGCTGTAAGTATTGAGTGGTGACCCTGGCTACGTGAGGGCGGGCATTGTCGTGCATCAATGTCACACCAGGACCATGCTGACGGATAAATGGTAAGGCATGTGCATTTAGCACATCTGCAACATAACGTTGTGCATTGATGTTGCCCTGTACAACAACCAAATATGTCTTCCGGTTTCCCATGATCCCACCCCAGACCATTACGCTCCCTCCCCCAAACCTGTTCTTCTCAACAATGCAACAATCGGTGAATCTTTCATTTTTACGCCTGTATACCCGTAATCTTCCGTCAGCATGACTAACTGTGAACCGAGATTCATCGGTGAACAAAACTCGGTTCCAGTCAGCCCTTCTCCAGTTCAGATGACGTCGCGCCTATAACAGTCTGGCAGCACGGTGACGTTGGGTCATTATCTGACCAGTGTACGGGCGGCGTGCCCGGATTGGTTGGGCGTTACGACGTAACCGGTTGCGAATGGTCTGCCCTGAGACACCGTATCGCATAGCAGTGACTGTGGCTGCCAATCGACGTTGACGTAAGTGCGTCAACGTAATGTAACGATCGGCTCTAGCCGTCGTTACACGAGGCCTACCAGGTCGCTGCCGGTCGTGAACAGCCCCAGTCTGCTGGTACCGGGCTGCAAGACGATCAATCGTCTTCCGACAGCAACCAAACCGAGGCGCGACCGCACTGGCGGCCATCCCACCCGCAAGCATCCCAATTGCCTGATTTCGCTCGTTTTCGGAAAGCCGTGGCATATCGAAAAGAGTGAAACATTAAAAAAAAAATTTAATTTTCCGAATAGCCCCTATCGCATGAATGGTACGACATGAACTGAATCACCTTATCGATGACAAGTGTAGCGTGCACGTGCAAAAAGTGGAAATCAACGTTCCGGTCACTGGCCGCTATGTAAACCGTGTGTATCGGCTAAACTCTACACGATCGTATTCTGAACATCGCCACGGTTTAAAATACATGTACTTTGAACATGTGGTATATACATAGACAGAGCTACACCGGCTATAAAACAGGGACGTTTCTAGTTTTGTTGAGTATATATTCAAGTGACCCCATTTACCTATGTTCATGAATGTTGGGACACAACTTCCTTCTTGCATCGCTCACCACAACCCACCCAAAACCACCCACCCATCCATGTCTTTGACCTACTTTATCCACTTGAATTACTAAGCAATTGTATGCTCTTAAATCTTGGTTAACCTTTACATTCAGGTCATTTTCTAAACAACCCATATACCTATGTTCATGAAAATTGGACACGTCATCCTTCGTGCATCACAATACAGGTCAGGTTATTCTAATTTCAGAGCTGAATATATTTTTTCTGGATGTAAATATTCCGTTCTGATTTTATGGACCCCCAATGCAGCAGGTTAAATACGGGATCGAACCCGTTGGCACGGCCTTACATGACCTTACCTGTTGATAGGCCGTTAAACACCAATAAGCAAACACACATCACAATCCAACTCCCCATCCATGTCATTGGCCTACTTTTCCGCTTGGATTACTTAGCAAGTGTATGCTCTTACATCTTTGTTAACTTCTACATTCAAGTAATTTTCTCAACAACCTATTGACCTATGTTCATGGAACTTATAGTTCACGACAACCAACCCACAATCCACCCACCCATTTATGTCATGGACCTACTTTCTCCACTTGCAATACTTAGCAATTTTATTTTATTAAATCATGGTTTCATTCAAGTCATTTATAGGGCGCCTTTCGAAGAAAGGAATGCTTATGGCAGGCCCTCGGCGTCGTAGTCGGCGTCTGTCTGTCCGTTCGTTCGTCTGTCGGTCCGTCTTAAAATATTAAAAAAATTCTCTAGTGATTCACTATCATGCTGTGACAAATCCATGACGCTCAGACCCCCGCTGACCTCAACGTCAAGCACAGTCTTGGTGCTTTCATAAACTTAACGTTGGGGGGAAATTTGGTATACTTTCTGTTTCCTTTCACCCCACTTCTTGATA
This sequence comes from Conchocele bisecta, assembly GCA_029237695.1. Lineage (NCBI taxonomy): Eukaryota > Metazoa > Mollusca > Bivalvia > Lucinida > Thyasiridae > Conchocele > Conchocele bisecta. The sequence goes on along the minus strand of CM055265.1, from coordinate 197,663,727 downwards.
TTTCATACATGCCTTCCTGGAATGGTTCTCTATCACGCCATGCAAAATACACGACCCTCAGACCCCCCCCCCCCCCCCACTAACTTCTAGGTCAAGGTCACAATCTTTGTGCTTCACAAACTTAACATTTGGGTAAATTTATTATAATTTCTATTTCCTTTCACCGCTCTTCTGGACATTTTACACGTCCATCCATCTAATGGTTCTCTATCGTGCCATGCCAAATTCATGACCCTCGGACCCCGCTAACCCAAGGTCAATGTCACAATCATAGCGCTTTTGCAAACTTAACATTGGCTGACATGTCTTTTAATTTTTAATTTCTGTTTCCTTTAACACAGTTTCTTGCTATTCGTTAAACTAACGCACCACCAGGCGAGCTTCGCTGTCTTCTGGTAACTCTTGTCTCAACAACCCATTGGTCCATGTTAACGAAACATGGACAAAACTTCATTCTGCATCACTCACCACAACCAACCCATGCACCATCCGCCCATCCATGTCCTTGACCTATTCTCTGAGGTTGAGTTATTTGACTCCTGGTTAGCCTTTACATCGGACTCATTTTTGCAACATCCCATTGGTGTATGCTTGCATTCACTGTCCATGTGTTGTATATTGCCGATCATTTCGGTGAGCAAATTTCAGATGAGCGTTGTATCGTTTTGCGGTGCTCTTGTGATAGCGTCCTTCAATTATAACACCTACAGCAGTTTTCTCTCTTCCCATGCTAGTATGTTGTAGAGTAACAGTGCTGTATTACTTTGCCAGCTTTATTCATATATACTAGTTGTTAGAGTACTATATAGTGGTGATTCACCCTGTCTCTAGCTAGTACAGTCTACACTCGTTTACCCCATGTTCACAGAATGAGGGAAATACTTAACGAACATTTCAGTTAACAAGAGTTATTTATTGTATGGGAAAACATGTACGTGGGACCAAGAATTCGAGTCATCAGTAGTTTGAGGTAATGTGTATGTTTTCATGCGAAACTTCCCCCCCCCCCCCCACCATATTTGATACAGCCAATATTTCCTTCACGAAAGCGCCGTTCCGGTCTCGAGTAGTCCGCATGTAGCTGTTATTTGTCTTTGACAAAACTGATTTTGTATGGGCTCCTGGCACCAGATCATAATTATCTCCCCATGAACGAAACATGGGATACATTGCATTTGATTTATTTCCGCCGCAATGTCAGCCGCAGACATTTACATGTCCGGAGTGTAACTTGAATACCATTTGGACTATTTTCAATAACCTTCTGACATACCAAACCACGACCCACAGGTGTGGCACGGGCAAAAACGTTACAGGGATGATGCATGTGTGAAGCTTTTAAAAAGTTGGTAAAATTCTTCAAACGACATCATGAACCACCAGACCAAGTTCGACGAAGCTTGAACTGATTAAAAGACAAGGCTCTTTAGAAACGTGAAAATGGTGACCCTGTGGTCAAAAACGGGCGTGGCCCAGGTGATCAATCATATTTTGACCAAACATGGTCATGTCATATACCAAATCAAAGTTATCGACGGGTGCTCTCGTGAAATTATTGTCGAACTCGGATGAATACGCCATCCGTCAAAAAGTCAGCCTTTCATTATACCCCCGGCATACGAGTATGTCGAGGGATATATAGATTTCAGATTTCAGTCCAGTCGTTCGTCCGTCTGTCCGTCCGTATGATGTTCGTACGTTAAACGTGTGTGGGTACCCATTATTTCTGCAACCGTCAATGCCCCATGCAGGCACCGGGGCGGGATCAACTGATCCTGAGAAAAGTGCTGCAGTAGCTGCTTGTCGTAAAAGGCGACTAAACTGGCTTAACGATTGTGTTCATACTTTCCGGAACCCACTATACCGGATTTGGCCCTCATGTACATTTTTGGCTTTCTTGTATGTGAGAGTTGAGTCAGGCTATGCCCCATATATAAAAGTAAGATTAGCGCTAATCCTATTACTTTTAGGGGATGGGATAAATGATGCTGGTGTGGCGAGGGCCTGGCACCAGATCAGGTTGTTCTAATTTCAGGACTGAATATATATTTTGATTGTAAATATTGAGTTCTGAAGTTGGGATTTACCCCCCTTGGACAGGTGGATACGGGACACGACCCCGTTGACCCGTCTGCGTGTAGACTCCCTGAGGCTTGTACCTCTATGTCAGAAAAGCGGACGTTAAACCCTATTCACTCACTCACTCACTGCAACCGTCAGTGGGATTGATTTGCAACTTCGTATAGTTTTTTTTATCAGCATCCATCTTTTCAATCTATAGCCGACCCATGCTGCTTTCATGTCCAAGGTAATGCCAAATTACTTTGAAATATACATTAAAGTGTATGAGCTATTTGCGTTAGTTTTCATTTTAAGTACACACTATCTCTACAACCGTAATTCAGGTGGACTTGAAACTTCATGTACACTTCCATATCTATGCCACCACCAAATGACCTGTTTAATAACTCCTTCACCAATTTAAATACTATCAATAATATTTGCCCACAATGTCTGTTTAAGGATGGCGCCTTTCCACGCCCGAACACCCAAGGTCAATGTCACTGGGGACTTATGTTCACCTTGTTTGCATGACAATTGCGTTTACATTTTTAACGTTTTCTCAATAACTCCCTCCACCAATTTCAATACTATTTGCTCACAATGTTTGTCTACAGGTGCTGTTTTGTTTCGCATACGACCCATGCCCGAACACACAAGGTCAAGGTCACTGGAGAATTCTGTTCACCTTGTTTGTAAGGCAAATGTATTGATTTTTTTATAAATAACTCCTTAACTCATTCACCACTTTCAATACTGTTTGCCCACATTGTCTGTCTGAGGATGGTGCTTTGTTTCGCACATGACCCATGTCCGGACACCCAAGGTGAAGGGCATGGGGACCTATGTCCACATTGTGTTTGAGGCACATGCGTTTAGTTCTCAATTACTCCTTCACCAATTTCAACAATATTTGCCCACAATGTCCGTCTAGGGATGGTGCTTTGTTTCGTGTACGATCCACGCCCGAACAACCAATGTCAAGGTCACTGGGGACTTATGTTCACCTTCTTTGTAAGGCAAATTAATTTAATTATTTAATATTTTCTCAATAACTCCTTAACTATTTCACCAATTTCAATACTAAATTTGTATTTGGATTAGCTTCGTGATAACGATGCCCTTTTACTATCAATACTGCAGGTGGGGGAATCCGTATTTTATGAACAGATTTTTTAGTTTCATTTAATAGCCCACCTATGCAGCTGTCATGCCCAAGGTCAAAGACAAATGACATGGACAATATTTGGTGGTCGGACCAGGCAGCGGCCGGGGTATATGTGAGCTCCTGCTCACTCGCTCTGGTTATAGTTATTTCAACTTCGCTTGGCCGATTTTTGAAATTTGATAAAATTGACTCGTCGAGTAATCCAAGATGGCCACTATTAAAATATAGCACAAATTATTAAAAAATCTGTCTCATTAACTGATTTTGACGGGCCTTGTCGGAATGATGATCCACTAATGATGACCACGGGATAAAAAATGGACGTGCTCCGGTGTGTCAAATTTAGGTAAAATTTCATTTTCCACCTCACGTGGTCAGGCTGTATCTCAATTTGAAGGGGTTGATTATCCAATCGCTCTGGCAACATTTTTGTCTCACCTACGTTAGTGGAAAGTGAGGCATATCTCTTGTAGGCGTCAACAATTTTGGAGGTACCTCCAAACGTTACATATCTCATGATGCCTTAGTTCAATCATTACCAAGCTTAACCCTTTCAACCTTGGCTATCATACATTGACTTTCTCTTACTAATGTTTGGACTATTCCACTAGTGATAACTTGTGGATTTCTTTAGAGGTGAATACTAGTGGCGAATGCTGCAGATCCTGTAGAGGCGGCTCGTTACGAGCCGGCTGTTCTAGACCTACAGTGTTTGCACATGTTGGCTTTCTGGCATCTGTGGTTGAACAGGTTAATCAATAGCTTCCTCACATTGATGACTATCCACCCAATGTCGTTCGGTCTTTCTTGAAATTGGCCATTGTGACCATGAAACTTCGCCAGTGATCGCCTTGTTTTGAAACTTGAGTCATTAGGTCATCCAATATAGCCGCAAAAGGTTATACTGTCGTTCTTTAATTAGCAACTTAAGTTGACATGTCTACTCATGAATCACTGGGCATATGGTCATGCAACTTCACAAAGAGTGTCATTGGTCGAAGACTCCGTGTCATGCACAAATGGACGGGTTTCGAGAACAATCTGCACAAAGGATCTGGGTCTGATGGCCTTGTCAAAATCGCGACACCGGGGTTAAAAATTGACATGTCGCGGATGGGTCAAATGTAGGACAAATTTCATTTTTTTTTGCCGAATGTGGTGATGTATATCAAAGCGAAGCTATTGATGCTTCGATTGCACTGTCGACCGTTTTATCCCATCGCGTAGCGAAAATTGGAAAAAGGGATGAAAAAGTCGTCCATCCGTCTGGGCTGACGAATGGGTAGTTATGTGGCTAAGACAACAATGGTAACTGTACATTCCATTCATCATGTTCATTTCGTTCTGTTGTGTAGCTATTACGGTTTTACGTTTATGTGACTATTTTAAACAATATTTTAGCCACTTATCTATCCATTCGTGGGAATGTCCATCCGTCTTTCCGTCCGTCACGTTTTCCATTCTGCATCAACTTCGTTACCATATCGCCGGTTGGCTTTAAACTTCATGTGCATGGTTATTACCATCCATAGTGTCATTCCCGACCCTACCCATGCTCGCCCTATGCCCAAGGTCGAGTTCAAATGACTTTAAAATTTACGCCCAGCCGATGCGTGCGCGTTGCTTTAAACCCCTATAACTTATTTATTGTATAACCCATTGGCTTGAAACTTCATGTACATGTTCAGTATGATCCATGTTTTCATTCCACACCCACCCATGTTCTCAACATGCGCAATGTTAAGGTCAAATAACTTTACATCCAATAAATTCGTGCGTGTTTCTCCATTTTCCTATAACTTCATTACTTTATGACCGAATGGCTTGAAACTTCATGAGCATGTGTAGCATCACCCATACGTTCATTCCCATCCCACCCGTGCTCTAGCCATGCCCAACGTCAATATCAAACAACTTAAAAAAATTGCATCCAGAAAATGCGTACGCGTTTCACCATTCTCTTATAACTTCTTTACTGTTTGACCGATTGGCTTCAACCGTTATGCGCATATTTCCCATCATTCATATGTTCATTCCCCGCCCCAGATGTGCCCCATACCCCCTGTCCAAATTCAATGTCAAATTACTTTGAAATGCTCCGTCTAGTAGATATGTGCGAGTTTCTCCACTTTTTTTACTGTATTCTATTAACACTTCATGTACATGTTTGTCATCATCCATATTTTAATTTCCCACCCCAGTATGCTCCCCCTTGCACCAGGTCAATGTCAAATATCTTTGGGTGTTTCTCTATTCTCGTATAACCTAGTTCAAGTTACCGTATCAATTTGCAGGTTTGCGATCCAGCCACCGCAGCGATAAAATGCATGCAGTTGGCGGTATACTTGTTTCAGAATTGAATCATTATGTCATCCATTATGCCATGGAAACATCAGTAGCCGATTTCATCAAAATTGCAAAGTATACTTATCTAGCAAAGTATACTTTGAGGGAATAACCATTTATTTTTCCTAAAATGCATTATTTCATATATAACTAACCACTGCATATATTTGATGATTAAAAGTATGCAGACTTATTATACTGAATTTATTACATTATTACAGCCAAAATGGCTGTGATAATGTAATAAATTCAGTATAATAAAAATGAATAAATTTATCCTTAATTGAAAATTTCTCCCTCTAAGTATACTTTGCTAGATAAACTTTGCAATGTTGGTGAAATAGGCTACTGAATGGCATTCTTTTATTCGCCTATGAGTAGACTTTGCTCCGGACTTCAGGTTAGCGACTCAGATCCATTTGGGACTCTTGTTAACAAAGGTTGTTACTTTGCAGGCTGGTTTCGTGTCCTGTCAATAACTTGAATCTCCTTTGAAGTAATATAACTTCACATGCTTCGCAATAATGGCAACTCCGTTAATAATTATTTAATTATCTTGATCTACTTTTGTCATATTTACGTAATCATTGGTCCAAGGTAACGTTTTTGCTTGATTTGTTTTCAATGGCAATAGGCCTACAGCCACACTTACATGATCCAGGGACGAGCATCACACTCCCGTCAAACGCATCACTGCCAATTCACCTAACAACATTGAGCTATAAATATAGTACTTTGGTTCTCAGATATCGCTGCGTCCGAATAATCCCTCGCGTCGAGCAGTTTATCGTCATGGAGAAATAAAATGGTGCTATAACTTCGCCAAATTATCAATAACACTCACTACAATGCACACATATGTTAAATCCAATCATGTCTGACGAAACAAATAATTTTGTTTTCAGATGTTCGTCACTGATTTATTTCTAGTTGCCAGATGCATATTTGCATCTTACAACTTGAAAAGAAATCAGAGACGAATATCTCAAACCAAAAATATATAAAATATGTTTATAAAAAAAACCCGTGTTTGAGAACCAAAGTACTTATTTGTATGGCCTCAATGGTTTCTTTCAGAGCTACCTTATTTGAATGGTATGCCTTTGGTCAAGCTATGAAGATACGTTATGACTAGTACTTGTTCGCCACCATGCATATCTGCAAACTATAATTGGCCAGCAATATGCATCAAATACCCGTGAAACCCATATAACTGTCAAATGACATTGACCTACTTTCTCCACCTATCTGACTTAGCCCCTCCATCCGGCGTATAGTGTGGATTGATACTCTTCGTTCCCGTCACAATGTCGCTGAATCACTTCTATAGGTATTGATTTTGTCATAAAGATTACAGTGGGACCTCTTTAAACCGAGCACAAGAAAACATGTGACCTTCTTTCTGATGAGTTTCTTGGTTATTTATCTCGGAAGATAATGCTTGTTTATGATTGCATTGCACACAGCTATGACTCGGAATGATCACATGCATGCTTTACAGTCAAACCTTTCTAAACCGGACACCCTGGGGACCTCCCAGGGTGTCCGGTTTAGAGAGGTTTCACTGTATCTGCTTTTACAGTGTAGTATTCCATCGTAGCAGACCATTATGTAATGGTAGCCTGTGCAAGTCGTAATGTGACATTCACTTAGGGGCCGACATTGTTTGTTGTGCAATAAATAACTTCACGCTATGTTGTCCTATGCTACGGAGCCCCGTAGGGGACATAACATTTTTTTTTATTAATTCGTTCCGACGAAATAACAATTCGTTCCCTCAATTTAACAATTCATTCCCTCGAATAAACAATTAATTCCCATGATATAACAATTCGTTCCCACGAAATTACAATTCCTTCCCTCAATTTAACAATTCGTCCCCTCGAATTAACAATTCGTTCCCACGATATAACAATTCGTTCCCACGAATTAACAATTCGTTCCCGTGGGAACGAACTGTTAAATTGAGGGAACGAATTTGTTAATTCGAGGGAACGAATTTGTTAATTCGTGGGAACGAATTGTTAATTCGAGGGAACGAATTGTTATTTCGTGGGAACGAATTAATAAAAGAAAACAAATTCTACGTCCCCTGTGGGGCTCCGTATTATGCTGCCGATATCAAATGATGAACACTTCATAAGTGGATTGGATATCGATAGCATCAGTGGCGTAAATATGTGTATTGACACTAATAAAATACCTCTGCATGCTGACTATCACGACCGGTTAAAAACAGTTTAAGGTTGTTGTACCCTTCTTGTGGGCCATTGTAAAGTCAACAGAAATCCTGCTCATAAACCGATAGCTACATACAGAAATAAACCATAAATATGTATTCAACAAGTCTTTATGAGATACTGCCAGCTGGGAAATCACACCATATGCTGTAGTTAGAATATAATAAGCACATTTTAGGTGTGTGTGTGTGCATTTCTATTGGTAGCAGTATTTGCATAAAGACTTACAGATCGCACCCATAAGGTTTATTTATGTAAGTACTATTGTTTCATTAGTATGTTTTTTATTAAATTTCCATATACTTTAATGAGGCCACAGGAAGGGTACAACTACCTTAAACTTGATTTATTTTACAACGATCGCAGGTATGCGCAAATTTATACAAATACTTTCTTCGACACAGATAGAGGCGTAATGGTGATCCTTAACATTGATATGAAACCGGGATACCCGTAGATAATTCCAGCACAAAAATATTTACACAATTCCCTAAAATTTGATTGGCCCGTAGCAAGTCTCTGTCCAAAATTTATATCCCAGTAAACACCCACGCCGAACTACTTTCCGTAACCGTGAGGCGCAGTTAAAATAATTCTTAAGAAAACGGAAAATAAACACATTTTCTTGATGAATTTATTTTAAATGCTGTAATTATAAGGAATGAATGGCCTTTTTGTGGAATTTATCGGGGATATAAACTTTGAAAAGTCGCGGGAATACTGGACGAGGCCTTCCGGCCTTCGTCCAGTATTCCCGCGACTTTTCAAAGTTTATACCCCGATAAATTCCACAAAAAGGCCATGCATTCCTATAATAACCAATATGATAAAAATAAACAATTGGCGATAAAAAATTAAAATTTTCGAAAAAAAAAAAACCCACTTGTCCGGTATAGCGACCACCATACCATCTCGCATACAGGTACTGTCCCGGTCAGGGATCGAACCTGGGCCGCAATGGTGAGAAGCGCGCTCGTTACCAATCAGACAACCACGGGCGGTTAAGGACGCGTCGGGCCCCTGCTCATCCAATGATGCATGCATAATTGCTTCGTAAATGTGATGGGATATAAGCATAACATGCACATAAACATTCTCTTATTACTATATCCTACACAATGCATGGAGTTGCCATGTCGGTCATCTTAGTGTGTACAAGCCATCAGCCAGTTTTACCTCTTATTGCGTTTGACACATACCACTTTTAATATGACAAACACATGAATAAGCTTTGGTTCAACATGAGGGGGAGACATCATACTACAGCGTGCTATGCGTTGTTTTCATCAAATTTATATACGAAGTCTGATATCTGAAGGGTTTGTTGACCCTTTGTTAAAATGTTTGATAATTCAGTAATGACTGTGTAACAGTAAGAACAATACACGGTGCTGTCAATATATACATGTAGTATCATACATACTGTATCGAATCCAGTGACTAGTAAGAAGTTATCTGAGTACATTGTCACTATTGTCTACTTGCCTGCTATGCGAGTAAATACGGCTTTTAACTGTGGCAGATGTACTTCTAATACTAGACAGTGCATTAGTTGGACATTTTACACAATTAAAAAGTGTACAGTGTATATTTTGTGAGTGATGGTAGAAAATCTCAGATATCTAGCTTTTTGTGTAGTCTGCTTAAATAATATTTATAGGACGCTGTCGTCTTATATATCTCGGACGTATTGCACCAAATCTTATTATAATTGCTGCCATATAGTTTGCTGTACATGTCAAACGTTACAAGTGGTGAAACTGTCCCATAGCATGTACAAAATAAAATGGCGGAGATGGCAACTCAATGTTATGTATAATATACTCCAAGAAGAACAGGATCAGATACACTGTATATAGATATTCAGTCACATGTATGATTATACTAAACTGTCATATTCTATATATAAAGTCAGTCCTTAACGAACACGTTCCCATCCGAGAGACAGTGTGCTTGTCAATTTGGTAGGATTAATTAAATTTGCCGAGACACTGATGTTGGCACAGGCGGAAGACTCGGCCCAAACACAGAGATGTCACGATGTATTGCCTATATACGTGAGTGGGTATTGTAACTGTTTACATAGGGGCTGTTGTCCGAGTCCTATGTCCGCGTCTGTCGACTGTGAACTTTGGTGCACATGGTGCAATTTGACACACTCACAATTCCAGTGCTTAGACATGATGATACGTGTTCAGTAAAAGATGTGTCGTAGATAGATATACTGGGATATTTCAGAAAACAAACTGCAGTAATATGTTTGCCGTTTATAAGTTATAACATGGTAGCAGTATAAACTAGACCTTGACCATGGCTCCTGGGCAAAATGGGTAGGGTAAACAATGAAAATATTGACGTGATCAATGTGTACATGAAGTTTCAAGTTGATATCGCAAGCAGTCGCAGAGATATAGCAATTTTAAAAACTTTAACGTACAGCTTTAACAAAAAGTTTAAAGCCATTTGATATACAATGCAAATATGAATGGTGATCAATGTGTATATGAGGTTTCAATGGCGAACGGTGCATGTTCTGGTCAGATCATGCAGATGCACATGTTGATCTGGATCTACACTGGTCGCAAAACCCATACACCCAATTTCTCCAGTCATAGCCACATTTTAACACTTACACTGCTGAATTCAGTTTATCGTCTGCTGTTTAGTTTTATATCCTCGCCGATAGGCAAGAGAGGAGGGATATAGTGTTAGTCCATGCATATACGTACGTGCGTTAGTAACACCTTTCACTTTTCAATAACTTATGAACCGCTTTACCGATTGTGATGATATTTGGCAATAATGTGTGACTAAGGATAGTGCTTTCGTTTTGCATACGACCTATGTCCGACCACCCAAGGTCAACGTAACTGTAGCCTATTTCATCAACATTGCAAAGTATACTTTAGTAGCAAAGTATACTTTGAGGGAGAAATTTTAATTATTTTTTTTAATTTATTAATTTTTATTATACTGAATTTATTACATTATCACAGCCATTTAATGGCTGTGATAATGTAATAAATTCAGTATAATAATTCTGCATACTTTTAATCATGAAATATATGCATTTGTTAGTTCTATATGAAATAATGCATTTCAGGAAAAATAAATGATTACTCCCTCAAAGACTTATGTTCACCTTGTTTGTAAAGCAAAACAGGTTTGTTTTACTTTTATTTTATTATCAAGGCTGCCAGCGAGGGGATTAGCTTAGTGATAACGATGCCCTTGTTTATTTTCAATTTGTCTGCACACACATGATTCAACAGCACTTTAGAATCATTTCCAATGGAATGGATTTTATCGAGAAGGAATACAACATATGTTACAACAGCAGAACAATTGTTCCATTTCGATGGGTTTCAATGTAATTTATATCATTGTCGTATCTGTTCATGATTGAAATTGACAAAAATATTCATGGAGGGCTTAATGTCAGTGGTTCCACTAACATTAAGCCCTCCGTGAATATTTTTGTCCGGTTTAGGGACCTCTCAGGGTGTCCGTTTTAGGGAGGTTCAACCTCCCTAAACCGGACACCCTGAGAGGTCCCTAAACCTGGCACCCTGGGAAACTCGCAGGGTGTCCGGTTTAGAGAGGTTCGACTGTAGATTTTTACACTAATTTTCAGACCTAGATCAACAGCGAGAATAGCCAGTGCAGTGCCTGCTAATAAACATGATGAATGAGGGATAGTAGCTAGTTATTTCCCTTTGAAAAAATCTATTCATAGCGATCCGGTCCTATGCAGTATTTTAGCATCTATTTCTTACTGAACATCGAGTACAACCATTTATATTGCGAACAGAGTAGACCCAGATCAGACTGCACATATGTGCAGTCTGATCTGCGTCTACACTGGTTGCAATAACATCAATATGTGTGGACATAATTATGAATCCGGCAAATACTGCAATCCTGGATACATAGGATGATCTGGATCAACACTCGTCAAAACACTTGAATGGTTCCTTTTCACAACACTTCCTGCTACATTCGCCCTCATTACAAGCAATAAGGCCATAAACTATACAAGGTGGACCGGATTTATAAATAACTCCAAAGGGAGATATTTAACTACGATCCCTAGTTGATGATTATTGCTTGAAGTGTGTATTCTTCAGGAGTAACACGACCGATTTGGTTAGAATATCTTTCATTGCAAGATCAGCATCTATGAACTGTCATTGCCACTTAGCCTTGGTGAATAAATCATGGTGATCCGACCATATAACGGTGTGTATTGGCAGTTGCTGCATGTTTGTAAAGGTGGGAGTACACTCGACGTCACCACACGCGAAAACGGCGCGTAAGCATTCGTCACCAGAGAACGCCAGTTCGTCATTGGGTGCAAGCGTTGGACAATCTGTGATATGTGTTTGTATAATTGTTCCGTTCCCACACTATTCGTGTCGACATAGTCATGTATGAGACAGGCCGCGTGAGTTTGTACCTAAGAAGAAGTGCGATGTTTATTGAAAACTATTTATAGAAACTGCCATATTTTCTGTAAATGGCGTCAAAGTTGAGGAAAATAGCAAATGCGGAATTCCTTGCTCTGAACATTCCGGCATCTTCATACGTCATTTACGGCAAAATATCGTAACTCTTGCATATCTCTCTGTATCTGTAATGAGAGACATTAGTCAGTTGTCTCCCTTGAATACTCTTCAAAACTGGATTGGTCCTAGAAATTGGTTTCCTCTGTTTTTATCCTTGATTTCTTTGCACGGCATGGTGATCTATGATCTGTAATATCTTGGTCAGATATTATCAGATTGGAAAGCCATCCCACATATGTGTTCTTTGAACTTACTTATGCAAAATTATGTTTTGAGTAATCATTTCAATTAACACATTCATGATAAATCCAAACAGAATTACTGCACTATCTCATTGTGAAACAGCGATAAAGGCAGAGGAATCCAAATATAAGGACCAACTCACTATGTGGTTATCCTTGGTCTTTATCTGATAAGGGAGGTAATATAAATACTACTAATGTCCCTCATTGAGGCGCTTAATTTTCGCCACAATCTCCATACAGCCACAATGACTGCGAGAGCATTGATAGGATATCTCGTATAGATCTAGCCTGTGTAACATATAGTGCATACATACAAACCGGGCGATCCTACGTGGACCTTGTTTGTATACCCGTGGCCCGTTTCACTAAACTTCATACGACTTAAATGTTCGTGAGTGCAAATTTAGGATCGTCTCTAAATTTCAATTCATGGATTTACATTTATTGAGCATCGTTAATGTAAAATTTACAGACTATCATAAGTTTGCACTTATGAACGTTTTATTCGTACGAAGTTTAGTGAAACGGGCACGCGGACCTTAGGCCCGAGGTCTCGTGTCGTGGGTCTTTATGGCTTCTTTACAGTGCTGGAATTATTGGCTGAATACAAGGACACAACAAAGCAACTCCGCCACAATCCAATCACAGTGCTTTAATATAAATTGAGACATTAACGCTAGATGTTTAACGCGCGTACTTCTCGTTAACATCCTCCTTACTGACAGACGGAATTCAATTTGTGCCACAAGGTGACAATACGTACATTATGGTATTTGTGACAAGTGTTAGACCAGCCTGCTCCTCTACACTTGTAGCTAATCTGCCGTCTGTACTTGCGCCGGTCAAGAGCACGGCACTGGTTAACTACACTATGTATGTGACTATATGCTGACCAAAGTGATCAGGGTCTGCTATTTTGGAAAATATGAGAAGGGTCTTTTATCCCGTCAACACAGAGCGTGTGTGCCGTGAAACACGGTTCCGTGAAACATTTTTGATATCCAGTCAATACAATTTTTGCATTTTACAGCCATTTGTAGGTGTTGACGGGATAAATAGAATAGTAGGTTAGTGCCGTGAAAGGGAAAACATATCTGGCGCGGCACGGAAACGGGATGTGCTCGGCCGAGCCTCGCCCATCCCGTTTCCTGAGCCTTGCCAGATATTTCTTCCCATTCACGGCACTAACCTACTATTCTCTATCTATTTTCCTTATTTCTGAACCAAAATATATGTTGTGACCACTCATTTAAACCGTCTCGGCGAGACGGTTCAAATGAGTGGTCACAACATATACTTCTGATGGGAAATAAAGAAATTATTGAGCCTTGCCGGATATTTTTTCCCATTCACGGCACTAACCTACTATTCTCTATATCTCTGATGACCAGTTTGTACTATGTGGCTGTGTCTGGAGAAATTGGTCTATGGGTTTTGTGACAAGTGTAGTTTCCGATCAAATAACACAACACTGTAGCCTGATATAATTATATAGCGCTTGTTAGAATCAGGACAGGTTTTTCATAGATGGAATGGCGAACATTGTAGATCCTGATCCTGATCAGACTGTGCGGGTGTAGACTGGTCTCAAAACCCATAAGCACCATATAACAAGGAGTAAAAAAATGTGTTGCAGTTTTTTAATTATTGATATATTATTGAGGTACATTGTATATTTATTGCATTTATATACCTTGGTCCGTTACTTCCACCTGTGTTTATGGGGTGTGTTGTTCTTGATCATTTAGCTACAATAATTCGCCTCCAATATGTTATCTACGGCTACAATTTGACCCATTCAAAAACAAATGTGAGCAACCGAAGTGCATACCCAAACCTGTTGCATGTAGGTCAAAATTGAGGAAACTGTATATTTTATACCATTACACAAATTATCTTTGATGTAGAACTAGTAAATTTCCAAAACTAATTGAACGGGGAAATAATTTTCCCACGGAAGCCATCTTTTATCTTGTTGTTGTTCAACATTCAACATAACGAAATGAAACTTTCGAATTTACAAGATATACATGTAAATATAAAATAAACACATTGACACGTTAAAATAACCTATTTCCACATGTGTATGTTCTTTATTAATAATGTATTGATACAGCTTTGACAGTTTTATATCGCTAACATACTGGATAACCGATTGCAAAACTCACTCTTCCATGTGTTACATTTAAGAGATGTGGTTAAATTGCTACCCTCGCGAAAGGTATTGAGCGGGTTAGCAATTTTGCTTCTATTGATCATTGTGTGTGCGATCAGATTATTAGTTAGTGGCACATTTTCCCATTGATGGAATGGCGACTAGCGTATTTCCAGATCAGACTGCGCGGATGCGCAGGCTGATCTGGGAATACGCGAGTCGCATATATCGTAACATCCATTTTCTCAACAAATGCCCATACGTGGTTAATCCGAGCTCACGAGAAACAAAGCGCCATCAATAGCAACGGCCAATGCGATGATTCCTTCGATCTAGGTCTGTATCAAATGTTGCGCGGGACAATACCCGACTGACAGGTATACAGCAAAACAATTGTCACATAGTATTTCGGTTGCAGAATCAAGTCGGCCGCGATCGGATTGCGACGTCAGGTTATTGTTTCTAATTGAAAAGAGAAACGAACCCGTCCAACATTGCCGCGTACTTAAATATCACACATATTACTGATAAATTGTTCTCGCTCCGTTATCCATATACGTGTTGAATAGTTAAAAGCATTACATAAACACAAGCCATCGGTTTATAAAAGGAACATTTCTGCATTTGTAATCGGTATAACCACCAATCAACATCACAGGTGAATGACGCGTGGCAGAGGTGATAAAATGGTTTAAGGTTAGAGAATACCAAATGGCGCGAAATCTTCCAGGGGTTATGCAGAAGTAGTCCGCCATAAATAAACAGTGCGAGCGTTTTGAGGTCACATACCTAGTTTGCTTGCAAATCTTGATCTATTACTACCCAGTTTCACTTGAGGAACATTTTCGGTTAAATTATATAGTAAAACTGTTTGGTGTGATCTAATCTTAAAAACAATTCCTAATTACGTTAGAAACCAGCAGAAAGTCAGGGAAATACAATCGCCATGGAAACAAACAACAATGCCCCTAAAGGGCATTAGGGGCATTTCATTCACACTAGATTATAACGCGCAAGAGACGGCGCTTATATGACGTGAATCGCCACGCATAGTTCATCAGCATGTAGACCATAGGCGTCAATGACCGTTGACCAATGGCTGATGATTCAATCAGGTCATCACGAGCGGCCCAGTCTGTCCACCTATTTGTTAACCCTTAGAATGCAGGAAACAAAAATTATCATCTGCTGTTGTTTTATATTTTGTCTTCTTTCTCTATAAAGAATATGGCTTGACAGCACTTGAGACGAGAAATATGGAAAATAAACAGCTGACGACAAAATTTAATTCAGCATTGTAAGGGCTAAAAGTTCCCAAACGAAACAAAACAAAAAAACGAATGGAAAACGATCGTTTTGTATAAATCGTTTAAAATAAATTGTTTTTTTTTCTTGGTACCCGAAAACGGATAGTTTCGTTTAAATGCCCAGCTCCCAACTATTTAAACACCTCTCGTTTATGTCAACGCATGTCGTGTCGGTTTTATTTTCACACCACTTTCGTTTTTTAATTTGAAAACCATGTTTTCGTTGGTTTAAACGTGACACGTGATAGACAATCGTTCGTTTGTGGAACCAGGAATAAATCCGGATTGTATGTGGAACAGTTTACCGAGCGACTGGTCGTCCGTGTAAGCGGGCATGAATTCAATTTGCCGCCATATATGGCTGCAATTGTGTTGTCGGGAGTCGGACAATCGCGATCCAATTGTGCCTCATATCCGAGTACGGCGTCTCGTTTAACATCGGTTTTCCCGTAGATTGTCGAGTTTCACATCGGCATTTTCCGTACTATGCCGCGTCTCATATCGGCTTTTTTCCGTACGGTGTTGCATCTCACGGGCATTTGCCGCACGGTGGCGCATATCACATCGGCATTTATCGTACATAGTCGCATTTCGCATCGTAATGTTCCATAAACAACGGCATAGTCACTCGTGCGCATCGGAGTTACGGCGTCATACTATTATTTTGGGTAATTTCAAACCTTAGTTGTACCTACTTTAGCCACTGAACACCATACGCAGCCACGGCCTATGGTTAATGGATGCAACCTGACCGTCGTATTGATAATTCGGTTGATGGTATGATTTTATTTGAATCTATACGGAGCCCCGCAGTGGACGTATAATTCCTTTTTTTATTAATTCGTTCCCACAAAATAACAATTCGTTCCCTCAATTTAACAATTCGTTCCCACGAATTAACAATTCGTTCCCTCAATTTAACAATCCATTCCCACGAATTAACAATTCGTTCCCACGAATTAACAATTCGTTCCCTTAATTTAACAATTCGTTCCCACGAAATAACAATTCGTTCCCACGGGAACGAATTGTTAATTCGTGGGAACGAATTGTTATATCGTGGGAACGAATTGTTAATTCGAGGGAAATAATTGTAAAATTGAGGGAACGAATTGTAATTTCGTGGAACGTTTTGTTATTTCGTGGGAACGAATTAATAAAAAAATCAATGTCCCCTGCGGGGCTCCGTACATCTACGCTTGTCTCAATCGTCCTAAGAACAGTTTGTCAATCAACAGCCCGGACCAATATTTATTGTGTTTAAGGCATCCAGTCGCAATCACAATATTGTCCGACTCACAGTAGAATGTGTTAATTCATAAAAAGAACTATAATTCTATATTTACGCGCGTGGGATGAATTTTATTTGTAAAACTTCGGAAACGGATATGACGTCACGGTTGCTGACAAAGCATCGCGCGCGAAATGTCAATAGCGAGCTCTTAATATGTCTATGGAATTGAAAGCAGAAACCGATGCTTAATAATGTACTGCAATAGAGAAGAAAGTCGCTGTAATTTATGTAAGCAAATCTCAATCGATGATAGTATATAAAGGGCACAAAACGGCCGGGAATCGAAGCTTCAATTAATTTTACTTGTCGGATTCAGTATTAATGAAGCAATATACTGCTTACATCTTTTAGAGGAAAAGAGCCGCGAATTGTAATTGGAAGAAACACAGTAGATAACGCACACTGCTTACAAGTGACATTATTAATTGTTTCAGTTAACAGTATAATCACATATTTGTAATTTATTGTACTGCAAATATTTCCACCTTACATATTTATCAAGAATGGAAAACCCGCCACTTAGTCCCCGGGATAAAGATACGGAATCAGTGAAAAGAAGATTTGCTTTTCAGAAAAGTTACAGTCAAGAGGTATGTATATGTAGATATACGCTAATTGGAGGGGTAAATGGAAGAATAGGGCTAAGTTGATTATTGACTTAGTCCACTTTCTCCACTGACCCCTTCAGTTATGTCAGGATGACCAACCGTTCTTCAAACAATATCCGCCGCAGTATTCCTATTGTTTGTTCACGTACAAGTCGAAATTTCGTCTTTGGAGAAATTAGTTTCGGAAACGTAACACAGCAAGTATTTGAAGTGCTACGCGTCCACAGTTTCTGAAAGATATAACATACTATTTTTCTTTCTTTGATACGGTTTAAATATTTAGTATTGCTTTCCTTTTTTAGATGCGCATTTCGTCACAATCTGTAAAATGTATTGCTATTTTGTTAATATCCACGCTTGTATATACAGTGAAACCTCTCTAAACCGGACACCCTTGTAGGTTTAAAGATGTTCCACTTTCAATCAGGCATATAACCATTCTGGGACATATTTATATATTTTTCAATCGTGAACATGCATTATTATTTGAGATGCGTTACAAAGAAACCTCTCAAAAATAGATCAGATATATTATCTCGGTGTCCGGTTTAGAGAGGTTACACTGTACCCGCAGATGTTTACGCAGACAGATGGAAAGTAGGTAAATGTGGTCAGCCTGTCAATAGATGGTTTTACATGAGTAATGATTTGATACGGTATTTATGGATTCATATGAAACTATGCATTTATTTATAATTCCAGCACAAAAATATTTACACAATTCCCTAACATTTGATTGGTCCGTAGCAAGTGTCTGTCCAAAATGTATATCCCAGTAAACTCCCATGCCGAACTACTTTCCGTAACCGTCAGGCGCAGTTAAAATAATTCTTAAGAAAACGTAAAATAAACACATTTTCTTCATGAATCTATTTAAAATTCTGGAATTATAAGGAATGAATGGCCTTTTTGTGGAATTTATCGGGGATATCAACTTGGAAAAGTCGCGGGAATACTGGACGAAGGCCGGAAGGCCTCGTCCAGTATTCCCGCGACTTTTCCAAGTTTATACCCCGATACATTCCACAAAAAAGTCAATTCATTCCTATAATAAATACGGTGGAACCTCTCTAAACCGGACACCCTGGGGACATCCACTGTGAAACATGTATATAATTACTTCTAGACACGCGTGGGTGCTTTGCGATCATGAATATACATTATATTCGGAGATAAATGGACACAAAATATATGAAAATTAAGCACAACTAACTTATCCATGTGTCGGTTTATAGGGGTTCGACTGTATCATATTAAATCATCACGAACGGTAGATTTTATGTATTTCCACATCATACGGAGAACATGTACTGAACATATATCGTGTTTGTTAAGCTGTCTCATGTACATATGTATTGCACTACTGTCTGTTCCACGTTTGGCTGCCGACGAAATCTTGGCAATTTTAATATTTCTTAGAACAAAAACACCCATCTTTTCATAAATGGACGAATCTGAAAATCATTTTGTGACCATTGGATTGGTCGGAACATTAGCATATCACAGTCCATTCCAGTTCCTTTGGGTTGAAAGGGTTAAATATGTTATATATTTATTGTGTTTAATAGCCCAACGTTCATCGGAGCAAAAAATGTTATTACACTGCGAAATACCATTTTATGAAATAATATAGGAATGAATGGCCTTTTTGTGGAATTTATCGGGGTATAAACTTGGAACAGTCGCGGGAATACTGGACGAAGGCCGGAAGGCCTCGTCCAGTATTCCCGCGACTTTTCCAAGTTTATATCCCCGACAAATTCCACAAAAATGCCATTCATTCCTTATAATTCCAGCATTTGAAATAAATTCATTAAGAAAATATGTTTATTTTGACAGACGGCAGCCATTTGTTTACATTGACAGCACTGACAGCGCACCTGTAGAAAGTAGTTCGGCGTGGTAGTTTACTGGGATATAAATTTTGGACAGAGATTTTCTACGGGCCAATCAAATGTTAGGGAATTGTGTACATATTTTTGTGCTGGAATTATTGTATATATAACACTTGTGACTGTGACTAAAATGTGGCTGGGACTGGATAAATGGGACTTATGTGTGTTGCGACCAATGCAGATCCAGATCATACTGTGCATCCGCCATTCCATCAATGAAACACCCGTTATGCTTCTAACGAACAATTAGATCGTTATCAGGATATATGGATGTGCTATTATGTCAAGAGCTATACTGGTCACGAAACCCATAAACCCCATTTCAGTCACATGAATAAATATGCATGCTCGTTTTGAGAACTGCATGTCCTAGATCAGATTGCGTTTGTGTCCATGCTGAAATGCGACACGCCATGTGATTTTGTACCTTCCGACATCTGCGTAATTTCATTAAATACGTTTAAACAATTTAGAATATCTTTCATACATAAAGTCAAAAGTTTACACAACTTTGTCAACTATTGACGTTATTTATGAAAAAAATTGTAATTTTTTTTACACGTATTTCATGAAATTACGCAGACGTCCGAAGGTACAAAATCGCATGGCGTGTCTCAAATGTAACCACTGTTCGCTACAGCGTTTGAAAAAAAACAATCCCGGTACAAACACACACCTTCTACAAATTAAATGTCTGTTTACAACACATATAGGATACAAATGTAGCCGACTTTGAATATGTAAAAATTGTTTTGCTCGCATTCGGTGTTGGTCAGCTGGTCAACTGGTCACCGTGTTGATATGAGACACACGCGTCAATGGAATTGGTATTCAGTACAAAACGATTGTTTTATCATTTTGGAAGCGGAAAACAATCACACATGCTTCTGTTATCCGGTGAGTTAGTGCGTCTTGGTTCCAATAACATGCTGCATTTATAAATGGCCTGTTGGACATCTTAAGGATTTGCCTGGGAAAACATATTCTACAGACATACATTTTAAACCGGTGTATACATACTCAATTGAAGTGGTCAGAGGAAGAAGAAGGCTAACTCCAAGACGGAGTTAGACCCATTATTCCATTGAATATTTCATTTACACAAGTACAGTGTGGTCAGCGTGTAAGTGCACACACGAAAGAAGACGACAGGTTGGTTCCAACCTGTCGTGTTCGTTCGTGTGTGCACTTACACGCTGACCCCACTGTAGACAGATTCAGCCCGCCCAAAGTAAGTTTCCATTGACTGTGTAGTAGCTCTTTCACCCCTAAGTAACTGGAATGGTGACATGCTAATTTGTCCAATTGTCACAATATGCACAATGTGATTTTCTGACTAGTCCATTTATGACAAAAGGGTCTTTTTGCTCTCGAAAATTATTTGAAAAAAGTGCGGATCCTAATGAGACGGCTCGTCACGTGCCGGCCCATCTGGATCTAAACTGTTTGCCAATACCACTATATAGGCCTGTGTTGTTGAAAGGGTTAATGATAGCCAGGGCACCGGCGAACAATGTGAGTCATGATCAAACAGCACATAATTATTCAGATGGAAAGGCGCTATGTTCATACGTCAAATTCATTTTGTAGCTATTTACCGTAAATTAACGGTTCCTTTTCCATTGAAGAGTTAATTATAAACATAACGCAATGTTCTATAGGTGATTTTTGAATTGTTGAACGTATTCACGCGTCAATATACTGCTTAATTGATTCGACATATGCGGTTTTGTAAATAGTGTATGTTACTTCAGGAAGGACACATTTGCGTAAAATATCTCATTAACCTCATAAGTCCCTTAATATACAATACAATACAAGTTTTGTTATTTCACTCAGCCCATGGTACATGATAAAATGGGGAGGAATGTAAATAGCATAAGTATACGAGGAAACAGAATTGCAATGTAAGATATATAGATTAATGCAATGCTGTTCTCTTCCATGTAATGTCAGCGCCGAACTCCCATCATTACCCGTGATGAATTCTCGACGATGACACTCTCATCAAAGAGGACAGCATCGCAGCAATCGCAGTCAGCATTACTTCATGGCGCCTGTGGACATTTACCATTTAGTATAGCAGCTGTCATCTCATAAATAAATAGAGGATATAACGGCACTCGTGAAATATGGACATTCCACACCACTCGATGAACATATATGTCATATTCGTTGCAAAAATATGAATATTCTATTTATTATATACCGCTCCATGGAAATTAGCAGATTTTGACTGTATACGGTAATGAATGTGTATTTGCAGCCTATTTGCAGTCCGGCACTGCATGTGCGCGTTATGAATATAGATAGCGGAAGTAGTCGTATTTTCACCGGAAGATGTTTATTTCATCGATGAGAACATATGACTTTTATTTACATCCTATAACTATGTATTTCATGGGTAGGTATATAATAAATGGCCATACTCGTGATCACAGTCACGCTGGTGAATGGCACAGGAGAATACAATTAGGAAGCGTACATATTTAGGTTTGAGGCGGCTTTCAGCTGCGCCGAAAACCTATTGTTTTCGTTGGGTTTTTTTTTTATTTTTTTTATTTTTTTTTATTCAGCCGTTCAGTCTACAGCCGAAACCGCTGGTCGGATCGACTTCAAATTTTGCATGCCGATTCGGATCAAGTGTGAGTCGAGACTTAGAGATTTTCAGAAATCTCTTAATGCCGCTTTCCACGAAACCGGAAGTGACGTCATACTTTCTATAACTTCCTTATTTTCCAACCGATTTCAAAAATCCTTTTTGCATCGGACTCACTGACAGTTCTCGGCTATCTGGTCAAATAAGAGAGCTATATGCATTTGAAGTTGAAAAATGTACATACTTTTCAACGATTTTGCCGAATTTCGGCTGATAACGGGTGGTCTTTACAAACGTTTTCCAATTTGTACAGTACTGTCAGCAACATACTTTCTTGCCAGGGTGATAGGGGAGTGTCAGCCGCATGAAAGATGATAATTTTCAGAGCTATATCTTGACTACTTACGGCTCTATTCGATGTCAAAGATGAACGTATTTTTTCAAGTTTTCAAAATAGAGCAAACGGATGTGACGTCAGCTTCGTTATTTATCATTCGATTTCAATTGTTTTTGCTGTAGTCGATATTTCAGTCCTTTAGCTAAAACTGTGGTTGAGAATCGAACCCGGTATCCCTCGCTCCGAGTCCATTGCTCTACCTCTAAGCTAACCGGCCACACATCGGTGTGATGATCCGAACACAATAATGTTGGACTGTTCATTCTAAAACTTCAGAAATTCTTTTTGCAACCGATAGTTTACACCTTGGGCTAAAGCTTAGTTACACATGAAATCAATGTTTGAGGCTCAAACCGTTGATGCAGCTCAAGCTGCTCTAGTTTCTTATTGATATTGAACTTATTTCTCAAGTGTAAAACATAATTTAATGGACATACGGATTGACTTGTTGATCAAGTTGTATTTTACATAGGTAAACGTGTAATGAACAACATGACGCATATGATAACACACATGCCGAGGACGCGGACTTGGATGCGGATGACGTCGGAGCGATGTCTAAGAATAGCATTCATTTGCAAGACTATCCCACCTGAGTGGTCAAAATACGTTTTTAGAAACTAGACTTATAACGCACTTCTCTTGAAGATCATTGTCCTGTACCACTACATATGCAGTATATTTTCTTATCCCTCCCATTTATTGAGCAGATTTGGGAACAATAATTTAGGAACATGGCGTGGAATAACAGTTACTATTTTATTCGCTAATTTATGCTACGTTTGGTACGTCTGATGTTTTCACCATGTCAACAAAACGCTTTAAACATGATTATAACCAAACAAATCGAAAGTTAATGTCATTTATTATTCTCTCTCTACATTCAAAATTGAGCTTTACGAGAATAAACTAGAAGCTAATGGAAAGATGTACAATTCAGCGTATCACGAATGTATGACGGGACAAATGCTCACAGCTACCAGAAGACATTGACAATTATGTACTGGTTGGTAGATGGCATATTGCCGTTCACATCCACGCGGCGGGTTATTCACGTACAGAGACAAAACACCATTGACGAGGTCAGTGGACGACGGGGCAAACCCTAGTATTCATAGTAGAAGGACAGTCCCAAATACAATGACTGAGCAAGTTATCCATTACCGAACCAACCTTTAGAATTGTCTCATTGTTTCTTGTGAGGTTGGCAATTATTTGGCACATGGACTTGCAGTATTTCTAGCATGAATCCATTTCTTGTTACAGCCATGTTTCGTGTGCACATTTCTAAACCGAGAGAATTCGTGCGATGCTATTCCAATCTGCCAGTCATTGACACTAACTTCACGAGTTCCTATATTAACATACCTTTTCCAGTTTGAATTTTTTGGAAACTCTCCACAGGAAACATAAAACCTCGAATGCAGTTACCTAGCATGTATGAATTTAGACGCAACATAGCACAGTCTCTTTGGAGGTTACGTAGCTGCCCTAGAGGGGTAAGCTTCCTGCGGGCGATTAGTACATCTAACGGAGAATAATTCAGTAAGCTGAGGGCCACAGCAGTTCTCGTTCTAGCATTAAGAATTTGCATGCATTTCATACATAATCGATGTGTCCGTTATAATGACATTATTTCACTGACTGACAGATTAAACCAGCACTCGTTTCAATGTTAGTGGATTAAGTCCATTCGTCAAAGCACACATACTTATACTATAGTACGTACTCCTTATCTTATTGCAGAATTGTTGAATACTGTCATGTCGCCTCGAATATGTTTTGACACCGAGGTGAATATATTGATCTGACGCATTGACTGTGGCATTGTCAAGCAACTATGTCCTAAACTAAATAGCGTATGCATGTTTCGATTCACGATAAACCACAATAGCACATTTGGTCGGATTATATTGAAAACGCCAGGAAAAAGAGAACCTGAAGCATATGTCCATCATGTGTTGGGAGAGCATTCTTCGACAGTGATATCAGCAGCATATCGTCCGCCGCTATTGGGGCACACCGCCGTCGAGTGTTGCCAAATTTAAATCTCAAGTTGATGTTTGCTAGGATATCCAGAAGGTCGTTTATAAAACATACGTACACAAATGGTAACCATACACCACATTGTCTAGTACCCCGTAACATTTGAAAGCAGTCTGAAGTGAACCTTCTATTCATTACACAACTAGTCATACCATCATGCATCGCTACAACTATGCGCCAACGTTTGTCGTGTATACCAAACTTATACAGCTTAAAAAAACAAACCTTCCTGCCATATCGAATCGAGTGTCTTTCACGCGTCCAAGAAGCAAGCAAAGAGTCTGATGCCCCTTTCCTTGCAATGGTCAATACACTCACGAAACATAAATGACGTCAATTTTCTCCTGGAATCAACCTTGTAGTTCATGTATAGGCCAGCTAATATTGATTTTTAATATATTGAACAAACGTCGTTCGAAGAGTTTGACAAAAGTGGATAACAGCGTAATTACTCTGTAACTATTTGGATTGTCTGTCCGCTTTTGTTTCATATGTTTTTGGACATAACTATGGTTATTCAGCATATTGCATACTTTTTTTAAACGTTCCATTAGCAGTGAAACAACGTGAATATGTTCGTTATATACACTCGATCTAAGCCACGCGCCTGATTGTTTAATGACTGCGGTATATACTAGCGTTAGTCGTCGCACTGCGTCGTTAGATGCCCTCACGCGTTCAAATAGTTCATATCATAGTGTTGGTTGTCAACGTTCGAGTTCAGGGAGGCGAAGTGCCTTGCCCAGTCAGTAACTATACGTTTCGGGTCGCGCACAATTTCACCATCAAAACGAATTTCATTCCCAGCAGCTGAACACGATTTCTTCCGCCGTGAAGTTACAGGCGATAACTTGGTCAATACACTCGGCTGGTACGAGTATGTGGTGGTCAATGAATGACTCGCTGTTTCCATCGTAGGATTCGCCCCAGTGCACATAGGCAACGTATCAATGGCGCAATAGTTGTGGGTTTTGATATATCTGTCCAATTCGCGACTCCTATTATCACCTGATGTGTAGTACCTTAAAGGCTTTCAGATGTGTATTGAAGTCACCGATTGCAATCACTCGGCCACGTTCTGAGTACATACGTATGACATCATTCAGTTTACCAAGATGGTCACGATACCATGTATGTATCCACGCAATGATTTATAGTATATACTTGAAACATGTATATAAAATAGTCCATACCTGAATGTAACTGCAAACCAATACTTCTGTCATTTTCAATGTAAAGAGGATTCAAACGCTTATCTCTCAATAGCGTCACTCAACCTTCGCCTACCCGTCTGTTGCTTGACAGTGCCAAGTCTGGGATACCACAGCCACTATCATTGGAGTGGATAGTGTTCACAAATTCATATCTTTCTGATACAACCAGTGTTCTGACACACCACACATATCTATGTTACAAGTATTTAGAAGATTGCTAAGATAATACGAACTGGACTTGAGACCAGTATCATTCCAAATACGAATAAACAACTTTTTCCATGGTGAATATATTTACCGATGTATGGCCGACGCCGCCTGCCTATACCGATGGACACCATATGCATAGCCTTCATTGTAATGTAATGTGAGCCAGATGGCCTGATATTAGCGCTGTCGCCATTGCAGAAGTATGCGGATTTGCCGTATTGTGAACAGCCAGTGTTTTTTTCTGAGATGTGAACTCGTTACCGTAATTAATTCGTATCGTAATACGACCGGGAATCATTTTGGACCGAATTTTCAACACTACCCGATGCACCGAAATGCCACTGACCATACTATTGATTACACGGACAGAAACGGCCACCATGGACTGACTGCATATTTCCAGCCGTAACTGTCAGTATAATCAGAGCCCCTAGTGTCTATGTGTCCATTCTGACTGCTGTTCAACTGGGGTGTGTTTGGATGTGCCATGCATTCCACTGCCGATATACCAGTGTGTTCATGATGTTCTGGGATTTGACTACCAGATCGATACGCCTTATTATGAATGTGACTCGTAATATCTACGTTGCACTCATAATCGTCGCGATCAGTAGTTTCACGACCTGCTTTTTTACCATTACCCGAATATTTATTGTTGCTTAACCAATGCCTACATGAGACACCTTTAGGCCAGAATCCATTTCCAGTTTAGTTTGTAGCTACTTTTATACTCCACCGTTAATTTAATAACTGCGCTATTTGTGTTCAATCTGGACGCAAGAATGTGCACACCGTACACTTTAACTTCACGCCGACCTATATAGTTACGGAGATTTCTGTCTGTGATCGTGGATTTGAACCCACCGACGATGAAACGTCTCTTTCGTTTTATAATATGCTCCGTAAAGTCAGCATCTTCGGTAGGCGAGAACCCAACATTTACATGTGTATCGTCACGGATTCGGACATATGTGTGGGTCCGTCCAGAGAGCATAATTGGAATAGTGTTCGCCGGAGGTTCCGAATTCTGATGGTTATTCCCAGGAACCTCAGTACGAGCGTTGCTGCCAATGGGATCATTGTGCGGAATACTCGGCCCATTACTATGCCTACTATATATCAACGACATAACTGATCATCTACTAAGTATTGTTCGACTGTTTGCTGACGACAGCTCTCTGTGCTTTTCCCCAACAAATGTTGACGATCTAGAAGTCATGACATGACCTGCTAATTATTTCTGATTGAGCTAAACGATGATTGGTTAGTTTCAATCAGAACAAGACTGAAGCGATTCTCTTAACATTAAGACAAATTGATCGACCCTTAAACTTAATCTTTCAGAACACGTTCATAACCCTTGTTGCCGATCATAAGCATCTTGGTATAACACTGAGCAATAATTCCAGCACACAAATATTTACACAAGTCTCTATCCAAAATTTATATCCCAGTAAACTCCCACGCCGAACTACTGTCCGTAACCGTGAGGCGCAGTTAAAATAATTCTTAAGAAGACGGAAAATAAACACATTTTCTTGATGCATTTATTTAAAATGCTGGAATTATAAGGAATGAATGGCAATTTTTGTTGAATTTATCGGGAATATAAACTTGGAAAAGTCGCGGGAATACTGAACGAGGCCTTCCGGCCTTCGTCCAGTATTCCCGCGACTTTTCCAAGTTTATACCCCGATAAATTCAACAAAGAGACCATTCATTCCTATAATAACGGAACATGTCATACACAAATACAAAATATAACTAGAGCAGCTGAAGCTGCATCAACGGTTTGAGGCTTGATGTACTGACAAACGTACACTGGCAAAGTGATTAGAAGACATTGCCAATGACGAAAACATATGAAACTAAAAAAAAATTGATGCAATTCCAATGAAATTGAAAAAATAAAGTTTTGTATTTTCAGAATCGCTTGACTATTCTAAGCATTTTTCATTATATAACGTTCTACGAAATGTGTACCGTTAACCCCTAGTCTGACATTGAAGTTAAGACGATTCTAAAGCACTCACAGCATGTCAGTTCGTATATAAAACCAGTGTCTGATACAGCCCACCATACCTGTCTGGCCTCCACCTCGAAGTTTGTCAGCTGTACACACTGTTCCTAGGCGGCTAAGTTTATATGCTCGTTCTCAAACTTCAAATGCATGTAGCTCGCGCATTTGAGCAGATAGCTAAAAACTACCAGCGAATCGGAGATAGAGAATTTTGTTTTATTGGCTTTTTAATGCAAAAAAAATATTTGAAATCGGTTGAATAATAAGGAAGTTATGACCATTTCAATTTTTTTTAAAAACTTCAAATGCCTACAACTCTCTCATTTGGGCAGATAGCCAAAAACTACCAGCGAAACGGAGATAGAGAATTTTGTTGGCTTTTTAATGCAAAAAAAATATTTGAAATCGGTTAGATAATAAAAAAGTTATGACCATTTCAAATTTGAAAAATGCATTCGGCCTGTTTCGGCTTTCATCGGTATAATTATCATGATTATGTTGAACAACAAAGAAAATAAAAAAATGAAAGAACCAAACTTCAAATGCCTACAACTCTCTCATTTGGGCAGATAGCCAAAAACTACCAGCGAAGCGGAGATAGAGAATTTTGTTGGCTTTTTAATGGAAAAAAAATATTTGAAATCGGTTAGATAATAACAAAGTTATGAACATTTAAAATTTGAAAAATTGAAAAAAAAATGTAGCTCGCGCATTTGAGCAGATAGCTAAAAACTACCAGGGAACCGGAGATAGAGAATTTTATTGGCTTTTTAATGCAAAAAAAATATTTGAAATCGGTTGAATAATAAGGAAGTTATGACCATTTCAATTTTTTTTAAAAACTTCAAATGCCTACAACTCTCTCATTTGGGCAGATAGCCAAAAACTACCAGCGAAACGGAGATAGAGAATTTTGTTGGCTTTTTAATGCAAAAAAAAATATTTGAAATCGGTTAGATAATAAAAAAGTTATGACCATTTCAAATTTGAAAAATGCATTCGGCCTGTTTCGGCTTTCATCGGTATAATTATCATGATTATGTTGAACAACAAAGAAAACTAGAGCAGCTGAAGCTGCATCAACGGTTTGAGGCTTGATGTACTGACAAACGTACACTGGCAAAGTGATTAGAAGACATTGCCAATGACGAAAACATATGAAACTCAAATAAAATTGATGCAATTGCAATGAAATTGAAAAAATAGTTTTGTATTTTCAGAATCGCTTGACTATCCTAAGCATTTTTCATTATATAACGTTCTACGAAATGTGTACCGTTAACCCCTAGTCTGACATTGAAGTTGAGACGATTCTAAAGCACTCACAGCATGTCAGTTCGTATATAAAATAAAATGTTATATATTGTTACTGTGTGATTTAACGTGACGCTGTCAAACTTCAAATGCATGTAGCTCTCTCATTTGAGCAGATAGCTAAAAACTACCAGCGATGCGGAGATAGAGAATTTTATTGCCTTTTTAATGGAAAAAAAATATTTGAAATCGGTTGAATAATAAAAAAGTTATGACCATTTCAAATTTAAAAACATGAAAGAATCAAACTTCAAATGCCTACAACTCTCTCATTTGGGCAGATAGCCAAAAACTACCAGCGAAATGGAGATAGAGAATTTTGTTGGCTTTTTAATGGAAAAAAAATATTTGAAATCGGTTAGATAATAACAAAGTTATGAACATTTAAAATTTGAAAAATTGAAGAAAAAAATCTTCAAATGCATGTAGCTCTCTCATTTGAGCAGATAGCTAAAAAACTACCAGGATGCGGAGGATAGAGAATTTTATTGCCTTTTTAATGGAAAAAAAACAAAATATTTTGAAATCGGTTTTTGAATAATAAAACAAAAAAGTTATGACCATTTCAATTTTTTTTAAAAAAACTTCAAATGCCTACAACTCTCTCATTTGGGCAGATAGCCAAAAACTACCAGGGAATTGGAGATAGAGAATTTTGTTGGCTTTTTAATGCAAAAAAAATATTTGAAATCGGTTAGATAATAAAAAAGTTATGACCATTTCAAATTTGAAAAATTGAAAAAAAACGTCCAAGTTTGAAAGACAATAGAATCAGAACTATTCAAGCCATTGCTCTGAAAAATATCATCTTCTGTGCGGATGAATGTCCCGCGTGACGCTGTCAAAAAATTATGTTGCTGAGATTACTGTACAAATTGGAAACTGTTTTCAAAGACCACCCGTTAGATTTAGCCGCAGCCACAGGCATTCGGCCTGTTTCGGCTTTCATCGGTATCATGATTATGTTGAACGACAAAGAAAATAAAAAAATGAAAGAACCAAACTTCAAATGCCTACAACTCTCTCATTTGGGCAGATAGCCAAAAACTACCAGCGAAGTGGAGATAGAGAATTGTGTTGGCTTTTTAATGGAAAGAAAATATTTGAAATCGGTTAGATAATAACAAAGTTATGAACATTTCAAATTTGAAAAATTGAAAAAAAAAACACTTCAAATGCATGTAGCTCGCGCATTTGAGCAGATAGCTAAAAACTACCAGCGAACCGGAGATAGAGAATTTTATTGGCTTTTTAATGCAAAAAAAATATTTGAAATCGGTTGAATAATAAGGAAGTTATGACCATTTCAATTTTTTTTAAAAACTTCAAATGCCTACAACTCTCTCATTTGGGCAGATAGCCAAAAACTACCAGCGAAACGGAGATAGAGAATTTTGTTGGCTTTTTAATGCAAAAAAAATATTTGAAATCGGTTAGATAATAAAAAAGTTATGACCATTTCAAATTTGAAAAATTGAAAAAAAACGTCCAAGTTTGAAAGACAATAGAATCAGAACTATTCAAGCCATTGCTCTGAAAAATATCATCTTCTGTGCGGATGAATGTCCCGCGTGACGCTGTCAAAAAATTATGTTGCTGAGATTACTGTACAAATTGGAAACTGTTTTCAAAGACCACCCGTTAAAATAAAATAAAAATCTGAAATTGTTGATTTTTTTAATTTTTCTCAATTTCACATGTCTATAGCTCTCTCATTTGAGCAGATAGCCAAACATTGTCAGCGAAGCGAAGATAGAGAATTCTCGCAGCTTTACAATTCAAAAAGAATTTTTGAAATCGGTTGGAAAATAAGGAAGTTATAGGGAATTATATGATATATGACGTCACTTCCGGTTTCGTAAAAAGTGACGTCATGAGAATTCTGAAAATTGAGTTATTCTCGTCTCACTGTTGATGCGAATCGGTATACAAAATTTGAAGTCGATCCGACCAGCCGTTAAAATAAAATAAAATTCGGCCTGTTTCGGCTTTCATCGGTATAATTATCACGGCAGAATAAAAAAAAAAAAAAAAAAAAAAAAAAAAAAAAAAAAACCAAGGAATACAATAGGTTTTCGGCGAAGCTGAAAGCCGCCTCAAACCTAATAAAAAAATGAAAGAACCAAACTTCAAATGCCTACAACTCTCTCATTTGGGCAGATAGCCAAAAACTACCAGCGAAGCGGAGATAGAGAATTTTGTTGGCTTTTTAATGGAAAAAAAATATTTGAAATCGGTTAGATAATAACAAAGTTATGAACATTTAAAATTTGAAAAATTGAAAAAAAATGTAGCTCGCGCATTTGAGCAGATAGCTAAAAACTACCAGCGAATCGGAGATAGAGAATTTTATTGGCTTTTTAATGCAAAAAAATGATATTTGAAATCGGTTGAATAATAAGGAAGTTATGACCATTTCAATTTTTTTTAAAAACTTCAAATGCATGTAGCTCGCGCATTTGAGCAGATAGCTAAAAACTACCAGCGAATCGGAGATAGAGAATTTTATTGGCTTTTTAATGCAAAAAAAATATTTGAAATCGGTTGAATAATAAGGAAGTTATGACCATTTCAATTTTTTTTTAAAAACTTCAAATGCCTACAACTCTCTCATTTGGGCAGATAGCCAAAAACTACCAGCGAAACGGAGATAGAGAATTTTGTTGGCTTTTTAATGGAAAAAAAATATGAAATCGTTAGATAATAACAAAGTTATGACCATTTCAAATTTGAAAAAATTGAAAAAAAAAGAAAAAACGTCCAAGTTTGAAAGACAATAGAATCAGAACTATTCAAGCCATTGCTCTGAAAAATATCATCTTCTGTGCGGATGAATATCCCGCGTGACGCTGTCAAAAAAATATGTTGCTGAGATTACTGTACAAATTGGAAACTGTTTTCAAAGACCACCCGTTAAAATAAAATAAAAATCTGAAATTGTTGATTTTTTTCATTTTTCTCAATTTCACATGTCTATAGCTCTCTCATTTGAGCAGATAGCCAAACATTGTCAGTGAAGTGAAGATAGAGAATTCTCGCAGCTTTACAATTCAAAAAGAATTTTTGAAATCGGTTGGAAAATAAGGAAGTTATAGGGAATTATATGATATATGACGTCACTTCCGGTTTCGTAAAAAGTGACGTCATGAGAATTCTGAAAATTGAGTTATTCTCGTCTCACAGTTGATACAAATCGGCATACAAAATTTGAAGTCGATCCGACAAGCGGTTTGGGCTGTAGTCCCGACGGCTGAATAAAAAGAAAAAAAAACCAACGAAAACAAAAGGTTTGAGGAATCAAATTCCTCAAACCTAACTAGAGCAGCTGAAGCTGCATCAACGGTTTGAGGCTTGATGTACTGACAAACGTACACTGGCAAAGTGATTAGAAGACATTGCCAATGACGAAAACATATGAAACTCAAAAAAAATTGATGCAATTCCAATGAAATTGAAAAAAATAAAGTTTTGTATTTTCAGAATCGCTTGACTATCCTAAGCATTTTTCATTATATAACGTTCTACGAAATGTGTACCGTTAACCCCCTAGTCTGACATTGAAGTTGAGACGATTCTAAAGCAATCACAGCATGTCAGTTCGTATATAAAATGAAAATTGTTTATATTGTTACTGTGTGATTTAACGTGACGCTGTCAAACTTCAAATGCATGTAGCTCTCTCATTTGAGCAGATAGCTAAAACTACCAGATGCGGAGATAGAGAATTTTATTGCCTTTTTAATGGAAAAAAATATATTTGAAATCGGTTGAATAATAAAAAAGTTATGACCATTTCAAATTTAAAAAAATGAAAGAACCAAACTTCAAATGCCTACAACTCTCTCATTTGGGCAGATAGCCAAAAACTACCAGTGAAATGGAGATAGAGAATTTTGTTGGCTTTTTAATGGAAAAAAATAATTTGAAATCGGTTAGATAATAGCAAAGTTATGAACATTTCAAATTTGAAAAATTGAAAAA
Source organism: Conchocele bisecta (assembly GCA_029237695.1). Taxonomy (NCBI): domain Eukaryota; kingdom Metazoa; phylum Mollusca; class Bivalvia; order Lucinida; family Thyasiridae; genus Conchocele; species Conchocele bisecta. The sequence continues at coordinate 197,630,062 of CM055265.1, read as the reverse complement.
AAAACCTCCAAGTTTGAAAGGCAATAGAATCGGAACTCTTCAAGCTATAGCTCTGAAAAGTATCATCTTTTGTGCGGATGAATGTCCCGCGTCACGCTGTCAAAAAATTATGTTGCTGAGATTACTGTACAAATTGGAAACTGTTTTCGAAGACCACCCGTTAAAATAAAAAAGAAAATCCGAAATTGTTGATTTTTTTTCATTTTTCTCAACTTCACATGTCAATAGCTCTCTCATTTGAGCAGATAGCCAATAACGGCCAGGCAAACGAAGATAGAGATTTCTCGCAGCTTTCGAATACAAAATGAATTTTTGAAATCGGTTGAAAAATGTGGAAGTTATAGGACATTATATGATATATGACGTCACTTCCGGTTTCGTGGAAAGTGACGTCATGAAAATTCTGAAAATTGCGTTATTCTCGTCTGACAGTTGATACAAATCGGCATACAAAATTTGAAGTCGATCCGACAAGCGGTTTGGGCTGTAGTCCCGACGGCTGAATAAAAAGAAAAAAAAACCAACGAAAACAAAAGGTTTGAGGAATCAAATTCCTCAAACCTAATTTGATGCAATTCCAATGAAATTGAAAAAAAAAGTTTTGTATTTTCAGAATCGCTTGCTTGACTATTCTAAGCATTTTTCATTATATAACGTTCTACGAAATGTGTACCGTTAACCCCCTAGTCTGACATTGAAGTTAAGACGATTCTAAAGCACTCACAGCATGTCAGTTCGTATATAAAACCAGTGTCTGATACAGCCCACCATACCTGTCTGGCCTCCACCTCGAAGTTTGTCAGCTGTACACACTGTTCTAGGCGGCTAAGTTTATATGCTCGTTCTCAAACTTCAAATGCATGTAGCTCGCGCATTTGAGCAGATAGCTAAAAACTCTCAAACCTAATTAGATGCAATTCCAATGAAATTGAAAAAAAAAGTTTTGTATTTTCAGAATTGCTTGACTATTCTAAGCATTTTTTATTATATAACGTTCTACGAAATGTGTACCGTTAACCCCCTAGTCTGACATTGAAGTTAAGACGATTCTAAAGCACTCACAGCATGTCAGTTCGTATATAAAACCAGTGTCTGATACAGCCCACCATACCTGTCTGGCCTCCACCTCGAAGTTTGTCAGCTGTACACACTGTTCTAGGCGGCTAAGTTTATATGCTCGTTCTCAAACTTCAAATGCATGTAGCTCGCGCATTTGAGCAGATAGCTAAAAACTACCAGCGAACCGGAGATAGAGAATTTTATTGGCTTTTTAATGCAAAAAAAATATTTGAAATCGGTTGAATAATAAGGAAGTTATGACCATTTCAATTTTTTTTAAAAACTTCAAATGCCTACAACTCTCTCATTTGGGCAGATAGCCAAAAACTACAGCGAAACGGAGATAGAGAATTTTGTTGGCTTTTTAATGCAAAAAAAATATTTGAAATCGGTTAGATAATAAAAAAGTTATGACCATTTCAAATTTGAAAAATTGAAAAAAAAAACGTTCAAGTTTGAAAGACAATAGAATCAGAACTATTCAAGCCATTGCTCTGAAAAATATCATCTTCTGTGCGGATGAATGTCCCGCGTGACGCTGTCAAAAAATTATGTTGCTGAGATTACTGTACAAATTGGAAACTGTTTTCAAAGACCACCCGTTAAAATAAAATAAAAATCTGAAATTGTTGATTTTTTTAATTTTTCTCAATTTCACATGTCTATAGCTCTCTCATTTGAGCAGATAGCCAAACATTGTCAGTGAAGCGAAGATAGAGAATTCTCGCAGCTTTACAATTCAAAAAGAATTTTTGAAATCGGTTGGAAAATAAGGAAGTTATAGGGAATTATATGATATATGACGTCACTTCCGGTTTCGTAGGAAGTGACGTCATGAGAATTCTGAAAATTGCGTTATTCTCGTCTCACTGTTGATGCGAATCGATATACAAAATTTGAAGTCGATCCGACCAGCGGTTTGGGCTGTAGACTGAACGGCTGAATAAAAAAAAACAAAAAAAACCCAACGAATACAATAGGTTTTCGGCGCAGCTGAAAGCCGCCTCAAACCTAATTAATTCGACTACGAGAGTATTGGGCATAATGCGTAACCTAAAAGTCATGATCAGCAGACAGTCTTTAAACCATATATATATTGCATATATATATGAGACCTATACTAGAATATGCATCATCAGTCTGGGATGGGTGTACAGAATATGAAAATGATTCGTAGGAAAAACAAATCAGAATGAAGCCGCGAGAATAGTACCAGGATTAACACGGTCAGTGTCACTCGAAAACTTAAGGCAAGACGTTGGATGGTAACTGCTGTATGTTCGTTTAGTATCCAAAAACTTTCGATCATGTACAAAGCCAACAATAATCAAGTACCTAGTTATAGTTGTAACCTAATTCCACCAACTGTTAACAATATAGCTCGTTACATTCTTAGAATTTTGATTTAAATTTCCCCACTGCACGACTGAAAATATACAAACCATCTTCGGTACAACTCTGGAATGAAATTAATCCGTTGCTGAGAAATGTAGATACTCTAAGACACTTCAAAACAGCATGCGCCCAACAACAATGTACTCAGTATAATATACCACTATACTATTTAGAGGGAGACCCATTGCTATCCGTTATGACTGTAATAATTCGAAATAAATGTAGAAGTCTTAGTTGTGATGTTTGCAATAACCATATCAGAGAAACACCCTTCGAATGTAATACATATCATGCGCAGCGTCTAATTTTACCATTCACTGCGACAATTGTATCCTCTAAGCAGGAATATGCCTTTTCATGGCATACCTGAAGAAAACAACGAGTGCAATACTGTTAATTTTAAAGCTGTACAATATTATAGTAAAACTACGAAGATATTTGAGTAAAACCATTGGTGGATGCCTGGGGTCTATTTCACTAAACTTCGTACGACTAAAATGTTCGTCAGTACAAATTTATGATCGTCTGGAAATTTGAATTAATGGATTTTCATTTATTGAGCATAGGCTGCTTATGCAGCCTATGCTCAATAAATGCAAATCCAATAATAGTTTGCAAGAAAATATTGTTAATGTGAAATTTACAGACTATCGTAATTCGGCACTTACGAACATTTTAGTCGTACGAAGTTTAGTGAAACGGTCCCCTGGGACGCAAACTCTATCAGATACTTGCCATGTTCCAACATCATACTCTACCACCTGGTATTAATGAACGCTGAAATCAGCTGCCGAACCAGGTTATATACTATATGTACATTGTGGCACATGACTCTTTCATTCTTTCTCCAAATCTCCTCTCTCACTATTCACCTTTTCTATCTCTTTCTATCCGAGTTTTGTTTCTCTTACATTCTGCAAGCAAACATACATATCTCATCTACTTCAATATATTTGTATTACATATATCTGTAACTGTATACTTATCGTCATTGTTATTCAATTGCTGTATTGCTGTAATACTAGGGTGAGGGCTGCAACTAATCTTGTGAGAACTTGTAGCCCAAGCACATTGTAATTATATGCAATAATCTATGTTTAAACTATTGTGCGGGGTATGTGATTCTGGTTCATTGCACGCCAATGTGTGGAATCTCATGGTTTTGAGACCTTATTCCCTTTCGCCGTGTGACGGGCCGCGTTACAACAGAATCAGCGTGTACACGAGACACCCATTAGTGGGGTCGGGTGTCAATGAACGAGCATAACAGAGCCCGGACGTATAGTTAACCCTTTCAACACTACAGCCCTCTATAGTAGCCTTTGCAAACAGTGTAGATCCAGATGAGCCGGCTCGTAACGAGCCGTCTCATCAGGGTCTACACTGTTTGCAAGCAAATTTCATTTTTAGTAGAGAGACAATGAAACCACCGCCTTTTTGCATGAATACTTTATTGTATCGAGACAACTGCCTTATGAGCGTACATACATGGTTGTGATATAATACAATTACAACGCAAGACGGCGTACATCAGTATACTACTAATTATAATAAATGCAGAAACACCACACTCATGACACATAGGCAAACGAATTTCAGACCATGCCGCGGCCACTAATACATGTATCTGTACTTGTAACATAAACCTGTTTATATACAAATGGACTAGTCTAAAATAATTTTGTGACGATTTGGTTGGCCGGTACATTAACACAATTATCACTCTGTCCATTAATTCCAGTTTTTCGGGGTCGAATGGGTCTCGCGAATGGGGCTGTACCGCGGATCTAAAATACATCTAAGCATGTTCGACCCAATTCAGTAATTTTAGCGTATACATTGTATCATAAGCTATTCTTCGCGACCCTTTGATGTTGGAAATGTGATTCATTCTCAATTACTGTATACCGAGGATGACAAGCATATTTGGTTGGCCGGTTCCAACGTAAGCCTATACTGGCATTGTTCTCTCGTCTTTGATGCAGACAATGTTGTTGTAACGTCAACACTGGATAGACACCCACGGGGACCAGATGGTGTCCGTATACTGGGAATCAATGTGAATCTGCCCCGTGACAATAGCCCCATCAGCAGCGGCACTTACTCTGTTTGTTCAGCAATTATCCGCCACCCACTACCACAATAGACCAGCCCATGGGAATATGCCAATGACATATGGAACGTGAAGTCATCCGGAAATGGGCGTCGTAGATCTACGGGTGCTACGTATATATGGCTGTGACTGGAGATATTGGGGCTTATGGGTATTGCAACCAGTGTAGATCAAGATCAGACTGTGCATCCGCACAGTCTGATCAGGAGCTACTCTGTTCGGCATTCCACAATGAGACACCCATTCTGATAAGCAATTTAGATCGTTTTCGGGCTACAGGAGATTGCTATTTGAGCTGGAGGTAAACTGCTCACAAATTCCATAATCCCCATTTTACCCAGTCACAACCACATATTAGACACGCCATGTTATTTTGTACCTTCGGACATCTGCGTAATTTCATTAAAATACGTTTACAAAATGTACAATAGTTTTCATAAATATAGTGGACAAAACTTTTGGCAACTTTTGACGCCATTTACGGAAATTATTGCAAATTTTATCAACGTATTTTAATTAATGAAATTACGCAGATGTCCGAAGGAACAAAATCACACGGCGTGTCTCATATGGGAAATGGGCTGAGAAACATCACCTTAGGATATTTGAGAGAAGCCATGTGAGATGTGCGATTTTTCATGAAAACTATAAACTTGTTTACGATGTTTCCATTTATATATACAGTGTATATAAATGACATCAGAATGTGACGAATTGTTCAGAGCATATGCGGAATAGAATTTAGCATTTGCTATGAACGGTTCACCAACGTTCAACGTCATTTACATAACAGAAATCATGACAGTGTCTGTAATCATGTTTCATGCAACACTCGCACATCTTCTTAGGTTCAACATTACGTGACTTGTCTCCTTTCCATACAATCAGATACGTTGTTCAATGGCGGCATAAACATGCATTGATTGATTGGCGAAATGGCGATCAGCGCAACCCGATCTGGGGCTACGCTGATCGCCCATGTGGTTAGGTCCATTTTCTCAATAAGGCACCAAAATGTGCGCATTGGTCAATATGCCAGAGAGAATGCGGAGATCAAAGCCGCACGGATACGAACTAATTCTGAGATTTCAATATACAAGGTGCATGATCACGTGGTTAGAACAACAAGAACAGTGGGCGAAGTGTTGAAAGCGCGCCCACTGCAAAGTAAGTATTATTCGATAGTTTCCTTAATATGCAACGGGCTTTGATGAAATATGACGCAGCAAACGCGCCTTCATGAGCTGCATTTGGTGGTCTTGGGACGTCGGCACATACGTATGTCGTTTTTGCGAAGAGTCGATTTCTTTTGTGCCAGTATTACACGGAAATCGATTCTTCGCACAAACGACAGAATTTTGGGCCAAAGTACCGAGACCACCACGAGTGAAACTATCAAATAATACTTACTTTGCAGTGGGCACGCTTTCAACGGTTGATGTTTCTTTAAGTGTTGTTGTTGTTGTAACGACGTGATCATGCACCTTGTTATAGGTGTAACCAAACTACTGTCTGTTTCACGAAAGCTGCCCAAATTTTTGTTTTGATAATCTTAAATTAAAGGAAAATTTAAGAATGAGCCTTCTTTTTATTTCGTGAAATTTGGTCAATTATTGTTTTTATTACGAAACATTGATTTGTCTATGGGAATTTAACATGGGGGAAAAAGTGGTAAGGAAGTGTGGGAGGAGTCAAAAAACGAAAAAAATTGGAAATTGACTCCGAAACCTGGCTAGATAGCTTGGATATGATCTAACTAAGAAAACAAAAGTTAAATTTTAAAAATCGGTCCAGTATTTCTGAAATTAAAAAAAGGGATTTAACATGGGGAAATTGTTTTTCGCAATAAAATCAATATTTGACCAAATTTCACAAAATAAAAAGAAGGCTCATTCTTCAATTGTCCTTTAATTTAATATTATCAAAAGAAATCTTGTTTTTGAATTGGTTATATAGCCGTAAAATTTGGGCAGCTTTCGTGAAACAGACAGTAAATCAACTGCTATCCATGCTCTGGGTAGTTATCAGTAGTAAGGTAAATATGTTTTATGCCATAGACAATGTTTGCTTGCAGAACCTGGTCAATTGGTGTACTAAATTACTTCACAGGCATGCTAATGTATATTGTAAACCATTTCAAGCAATTGTTTGGGTTTATTTTGTAATTCTGAACATATTTGTCATGTGAGGCGGTTTCAGTTCCAGTCGCTGACCTTTTTGGGACCACAATCACGGTAGTCTCAGGAGATTAAATATTTATTATATACCTACCCATGAAATACATAGTTATACGATGTAAATAATAGTCATATGTTCTCATCGATGAAATAAACAACTTCCGGTGAAATACGACTACTTCCGCTATCTATATTCATAACGCTCACCTGAAATAAAACAGCGCAGATAGGCTGCAAATACACATTCATTACCGTATACAGTCTAAAAAACTTCTAATTTCCATTGAGCGGTATATAATAAATATAATATTCATATTTTTGCAACGAATATGACATATATGTTCATCGAGTGGTGTGAAATGTCCATATTTCACTAGTGCCGTTAATGATCTCCTCTATATCTTTCTAAACATAATTAAACCTATATTTTATTTAGTGAATAGCCACAGCAGAATGGGTGCAGGTTATGGGAAAATATGTCCCACAACATCCATACTCACCATGAAAGTAGCAGAGAATAGCCACAATGTGTGGTAAATGGTCAGTATATATGGGATGAATCAATGGTGGTGACCTACATGTATATTGCATACAATAAAGTGAACTCGCCGATGTAACTGTGGAACTAACATCACTTTGTATAATGACGTTAATGGCAAAATAATCACCAGAGGTGGTAATATTTAAGCGATTGCCCGGATTGCATACAACGATACACCTCAAAAAATATAACGTATTTCACTGATATTTGTCTCACATAAATTCGTACAATAGTTTGGTAATCGTTACCTAGGTAACGATTGACCAACATATTGTACAGATTTATGATTGTTTGTTTGTCTAACGGCCTATCAACAGATAAGGTCATTTAAGGCCGGGCCAACGGGTTCGATCCCGTATTTAACCTGCTGCATTGGGGGGAAAATATAATAACCTGACCTGGTGCCAGGTCCATACCGCACCAATGTCACTTGGCCCCTTCTCCTATTAAAATATTAAAAAGTAATACCGATAGGATTACACTTATAATGGGTATACCAAGATTCAATTGTCACATACAAAATTCCAAAGACGTGTCTGAGGGCCAAACCAGTAGCCCATTTCATCAACATTTCAAAGTATACTTTTCTAGCAAAGTATACTTTGAGGGAGAAATTTTCAATTTCTCAATAAATTTATTAATTTTTATTATACTGAATTTACTACATTATCACAGCCAGTTTGGCTGTGATAATGTAATAAATTCAGTACAATAATTCTGCATACTTTTAATCATCAAATATATGCAGTTGTTAGTTCTATATGAAATAAAGCATTTTGGGAAAAATCAATGATTACTCCCTCAAAGTAGACTTTGATAGATAAGTATACTTTGCAATTTTGATGAAATCGGCTACAGGTCTCCAGTCGGGATTCCGGTAAGGATGAACCCCGATCGTTAAATTACCCACCGCATGCTCACACCTGCCACCCACGTACGAATTTATGGGAGACAAATATCGGTGAAACAGAGAACATTATATGGATGTACTGTTGTTTGTCAATCAGTAAGTCAGTGACGTCACCAGTTACTGCCCTTATCGAACAACTATTCGTGTATGATACAGCTAGGAAGGAAGGAACATTGGAATGAAACTGTACTGATCGTCTAGCATGTTTTTGCAGGTGTCTGTTATGTTTGTAACACATTGTGTTACTCTTCAAATTCCCATTGTATCCTACAGACACCAGGGGCTCGTTTCACTAAACTTCGTACGACTAAAATGTTCGTAAGTGCAAAATTATGATAGTCTGTAAGTTTCACATTAACAATGTTTTCTTGTAACCAATTATTGTATTTACATTTATTGAGCATAGGCTGCATATGCAGCCTATGCTCAATAAATGTAAATCCATCAATTTAAATTTACAGACGATTCTAAATTTGCACTTACGAACATTGTATTCGTACGAAGTTTAGTGAAACGGCCCCCTGTTGCACGCATGATCGACACATTCAATTATCAAGGCTCTGGGTTTACGATGTCTTGTAATTGAATTGTTCGTGTCATATTCATACATATAAGGCGTATGACTTCTGGCAACCAAGTGATGTAGATATATTAAACATGTACCCTGATATGCCAGTAAGTCCCCGTTTGTTTGTAGCGCGGTTGTGAGAATTTTGGAAATAAAACCATCAGCGAGATTGTGTCGCGATCTGGCGCTATGTCAACAATGTCGGCTTCCACTGGGAGTCGCACTAATCCACTCACTGACAAAGCGATTTTTGCCCGATTCTACAACACGGGTGTCTTCTTGGGAACGAGAGAAAGAATGCACATTATACACAATTGACTGACCGGCCAAATAGTCATGTCACAAAACCAAGCATTCCATAGTATTTACCCATAAACCGATTATTGTTTTAACAATCGGTAAATATATGTTTAATGTTCGTACTACCGAAACGGGACTGTTCTGGGAATTCAATATTTGCTTTTGTCGGACTGATACGTGTTTCTGGTGCAGCTGGCCGCTCTTTAATGACTCTACAATATGCAAAGGAATTACCACTTGTTGGTATAGCCGCCTAAATCCAGCCGCCTTTGTTATTCTTGTTAATAGAGTTGTCCGCTCAAGCCCGCAATCACAGTTATATAAACATAACAAGTTCCCAGAAGCCGGGCAACACTAATGTCTGAGTGTTATGCTAACAAGAGACATTTATCCAGACAACAGAAGCAAGGGTTTAGAGGCTATCCGCGGTGCTTATATATATGAAATTAATAACGTCCACAGAAAAATGCAAGTAAAATGAAATGGCACGCCATCGCAAAATACCCACTTTTCCTATGCCTATAGACAGTTAATTTTTAGATCATAAACAGGTGAATATAATCACAATACCGAGAAATTGAATTAAAAATCGAATCAATTTGTGTATCTACACACAAGAAGGAAGGCACTCACCGAGTTTGAAGTCTCTACCTATTACGGTTAAAAAGATTTACTTCTTACAAGGCAAAATTGGCGAATTCTAAGTAGAAAAGGGGGAGATAATCCATGACCAGGGGTCAAATCAAAAATCGTATTCAATTCGCTCATCTACACACCATAAGGAAGGCACACACCAAGTTTGAAGTCCCTACCTATTACGATAAAACCGATTTATATTTCCTACAACAAACGTAAAGTACTGACGTACGGACGGACGTACTGTCAGATGGACACCCTTGACGAAAACAATATACCCATTTTTTTAAATTGGATATAATAACGTCCATATAAATTACAAAACAAGGTCAAGTGATCCATGATAACCGCCGTTCACGACTACGCAGTTTTGTTGCATCTGTTCATTTGTGGCTGTGGCTGGAGAAATGGGTTTTGCGAACAGTGCGGATCCAGATCAGACTGTGCATCCGCACAGTCTGATCAGGATCTGCACCGTTCGCAATTCGATCAGTGAAACACCCGTCATCCTTCTTACAGGCAATATAGATCATTATCGGACTAAATGAATGTGCTATTTGATCAGGAGCTACACTGGTCACAAATCCCATAAGCCCCATTTCTCCAATGACAGCCACATTTGTACCACGGACTGTGTCAGTGTTGCCAGATTCCAAGTCACAAACAAGCATCGGTGTACTTGTGGACAAACGGACACAGGTGGCAGACATTTATCTATTGCCAGAGACATACTTCAGCTGATTTTTTTTATGTGTGGCGCTATGTTTGAGCGAGCCCGAAACTATGCCATATTTCCACGGTGTTTAGTACATTGATACCGCTATATACCGTAATAACTCTAATATTCGACACCATTTATTTTGGGAAAGGGGTTTGCCAAAACCATAATGCTTCTAAACAGTGGGCTGTCTTCGTTGTGGGACATCATAACAACACAAACCCATACTTAAATAGACGTATTTACTAATTTGGTTGATACGTGTAGCAAACATTCAATGAACGTTAGACGTCACCAGTTGTGCAGCAAAGGCCTACGTGACACGCACACCAAGTTCGCAACTTACGCTCCATTTATGATGGCTTCATGTCGTGTGGCAAGGTTGTATGAGGAAACCATGTCATGCCATATATTCGTGTCTACATCAGGTAGAGGCGAACAGTTAGGAGATTAAACCAGTTCACCCCTACGCAACTCGAATTGATTATGATATGTTAATTTTGCAATCAATCCAATCGTCCCAAAATGATTTTCAGACTAGTCTATTTATGAAAAGGGGTATTTTTGTTCTAAAAATATGAAAATGACTTGCAAGAAGTGCAGATCCATATGATATGGCTATTCACTGTTTACAAATACCGCTATAGCGGGTTGTCGTGTTCAAAGGGTTAACATTCGTTACTTTGTTTCTACGACACTGTGGAGAGACAAACACGAGGAATATTAATTTTCGGTTCTATGTATGTGGCTGTGACTGGATAAATGGGGTTTATGTGTTATAATGTGTGCTATTTGATCAGGAGCTATACTGCCCACAAATCCCACAAGCCCCATTTCTCCTGTCGCAGCCACATATAGCGGAGTAGAACTAAAGGAATGACACTGCAGTTTCCTAATATTCATCTCTATGCGACGTTAAACGGAGGGAATGAAACTTAACCTTTCATCCCGAAATATATAACAAGGTCTGTTTGAATCCACACTAATTTTTGACTATTCCGTTAACCAAAAACAGGGGTATTGTTTCAAAATCTTAAAAATAATGACAAACACTGTAGATCCAGATGAGACGGCTCGTTACGAGCCGTGTCATCTGGATCTACAGTGTTTGCACATATTGGTATTATGGTCTGTAAGGTTGAAAGGGTTAAGGTGCTTTCAAAAGCCGACTATTGTTCATCGACGACTATCGTTCACGTGTATGATTAAACCGGGAAAATTAACGTAGCAATTTCTGAAGCTATGCGGCAAAGGAATCAATAGAGGCAATGGCCATAATGAGCCACCATATAAAACCGCACATGTTTATATATGCACTCCCATCCGAGGAAATATTCGTATTAGAGATTTGCCCAACCACAGGCCATGCTACAGCAGAACCACCGGAAATTTAGTTTACAATTAATAAAGATAAATCAATAATTATCGCTGCCATGAGAAAACTGTGGCAAACTGTATTTCAATTCCTTAGACTAAGACCAGATGACGTTGATTAGCCACTCATAAGGAGCATTAACCCGAATTTTCTGTCAATAACGCAGGTCGATGTACAAGTAAATCGCCCTGCGTTACAGACGGAAACTCCGCTTGTGAGTCGGCGTGCGTTACAGACAGAAATTTCACTTGTAAGTCGTTCTACGTTAGAGACATAACATTCGGGTTAAAGTAGAACGGACTCAATGAGCCAAATATTTCATTGATTGTATTATAGGGAGCATTTGTATCGATGGTGTCTCAGCTGCTGCATCATTCCTGGGTATTTTCTGATTATTTTCTAAATTACACCTCTTCTGATTAGTGGAATAATCGGAGAGAATAACACGGAATAGTGTAAAGTTCTTGTGCTCACCATCAGAGTTGCACCTTATGTTGAACCTCTCTAAGACGAACAGCGTAGTAGTTTTGTAATCATACTTTATTAACACGCAAATTATCATATAGTGGAATTAGCCTACCTCGCAGAGTCCCCGGTTGGCACCCGGGCGCAGATTACAAAACGGCGCATCGAGGCGACCCCGCGTGGGCCCAACTTTTCAACCAGCCAAACTGAGTTTATATCACATATTATCCCGTCAACACAGTGCGTATGTGCCGTGAAACACGGTGCCGTGAAACATTTTGTTTTATCCTGTCAATACGACCTATTCACTGCGTATGTATATGTGCGGTGGCTGGGGTTATTTTTTTAGCTGTTGACAGGATAAATAGAACAGTGAATGGGAAAACATATCTGGCGCGGCACGGAAACGCGATATGCTCAGCAGAGCCTCGCCCATCCTGAGCCTCGTTTCCTGAGCCTTGCCAGATATATTTTCCCATTCACGGCACTAACCTGCTATTCTCTATATATAGAGCGAGCAATGTGTACACTTCTAGCCATCAGTCAACAGTCGGCCTTATATATTCTACCTACATGTATGAAGATTCCAAGTTCGAGACGTTGGCCAACATAGAGTATAAAACACTCTTAGAACGGGCGAAACGAAAATTGTCGCCTGTTGTTTTTTATATTTAGTATGTTTGACTCAATAAAACATAGTTTGGCAGCACTTTAGAATCATTTCTATTGGAAATGATTCTAAAGTATTGCTAAACTATGTTATTGTAGATATAAATGTAAAATAAAAAATGACAACATTTAATTCAACATTGTTAGTGTTAACTAACCAGTCATGTTAAGAATACTATTATCTCCGTATGTTTCAGCGGGGTGGCTCCAGCATTGTAAGTGTTAACTAACCAGTCATGTTAAGAATAATATTATCTCCGTATGTTTCAGCGGGGTGGCTCCTGGCGACGTAAAAGCCTGATTGAAGATGCCAAGTTCGAGACAGTGGCCAACATAGAGTACGAGAAGCAGGAGCGGAAGAGTCGGGGAGGCTCCATTAGCGAGGAAGAAGACGTCTTTCTGTCGCAACAAAATGGCGAGGTTATCTCCCCTGTCGAAAAGGACGCAAGGCGGCAGTGCACCGTCTTGGCGACGCTGAAAGACGGAATGACGTCTCTGTCAAGAATCGTCCGGGTGTTTGAGGTATGGTGTAGGTATACATCTAGTATATGCAGCCTATTGTTTGTGTAGCACCAGTGACGTAGCCAGGGGGCCATTTCACTAAACTTCTTACTAAAATGTTCGTAAGTGCAGATTTAGAATAGTCTGTAAATGTCAATTGATGGATTTGCATTTATTGAGCATAGGCTGCATATGCCTGTTTACAAAAACACATTGTTATTGTGAAATTTACAGACTATCATAATTTTGCACTTACGAACATTTTAGTCGTGCGAAGTTTAGTGAAACGGCCCCCAGGATTGTACAAGATGTATGAATCCAGCCCCTACCACACCCTTTGCTACACTTTGGTTAGGTGTGCACTTTAACTCACGCTTTTCCTGAGGGAAATAGCTGCAATATATGGGGCATATCATGTGATTTTGTACCTTTGGACATCTGCGTAATTTCATGAAATTCATTTACAAAATATAAAATATTTCCGTAAATGGCGTCAAATGTTAAAATATTGTAAACTTTTGACTTTATTTATGAAAAATATTGTCAATTTTGTAAACGTATTTAAAATCACATGGCGTGTCTAATATGTGTTAATTATAGCCTTACAATGCTAATAATCGAGGAAATGAATGTAGAAACAATATTGTTTCCAAACTCGATCCATAATTCGCACCCCTCGGCATGAACATGTATACGCCACTGAATACTATGTACTTATGTGGCTGAGAAATGGGGCTTATGGGATTTCAGACCACTGTAGGTTTTCATCAAATATCACACTCCTGTAGCCTGATAACTACCTGTATTTCTTGTTAGAAGTATGTCGGGTGTTTCGTTGATGGAAAGGCGAACAGTGCAGATCCTGATCAGACTGTGCGGATGCACAGGCTGATCTGGATATACACTGGTCACAATTTCTCCTGTCACAACCACAAAGGAAAGACTACGTTGAAGCACCATCCGTTGGTCGCACGCTACTAGTCGTGCCTATACATAGCATTGAAAGTTGATGCAACTGGCGGCATGTGACGTTATCGTTTAGTGTGCATTTTTTCTCAAGGTATTCAAATGCAGTCATTGTCTTTTATCTACCTCCGCATCACGAATCCAATACCCACATTTGTCAGACTTTACTCACTAGAATACTGAAATATTATCATTTTCCATAGAATGACTCACTGATTTTTCATTTTCAGAAATGGTAATTTTGACTCATTGTATAAAAGTTGTAGACAAAACACTGCAAATGAACTATTTTTTAGGCTATCTGACTATCTTATTACCACGCAGTGAACAATTGGTTCGATGATTACCTTTTCCTGTTTACTATTGACCGGGACATTTTGATACAACCCGATGTTTGTTATTCTATACAATGTCTACGATTTTGTCATAAAACACGGATAAACTCGTTTCAGTATTACCCAATTAGCGATGTTAAAAACTTTATTGACCATAAATATGGTTGTGACTGGAGAAGTGGGGCTTATGGGCTTTTGCGAGCAGTGTATATCCAGAACAGCATGTGCATCCGCACAGTTTGATCAGGATCTGGGGACAGTTTCACTAAACTTCGTACGGCTAAAATGTTCGTAATTGCACATTAATGATACTCTGGAAATTTCAATTCATGGATGTACATTTATTGAACATATGCAGCATATGTTCAATAAATTTAAATCCAATAATTGTTTACCAGAAAACTTTGTTAATGTAACATTTACAGACTATCATAATTTTGCACTTACGAACATTTTTGTCGTACGAAATGTAGTGAAACGAACCCCTGAACTGTTCGCCATTCCATACATATGTATCGCAATATTTGTAGTAAAAGACCGCATACTCCTTAAGTGTGGCTGTGGTGTTAGAAATGTGGCTTATGTTCTGGACCTGGGGGCCGTTTCACTAAACTTCGTAACACTAAAATGTTCGTAAGTGCAAACTTATGATAATCTGTAAATTTACGATTAACAATATCTCTTTAAACAAGTATAAATTGGATTTACATTTATTGAGCATAGGCTATGTAGCCTATGCTCAATAAATGTAAATCCATCAATTGAAATTTCCAGACGATCCTAAATTTGCCCTTAAGAACATTTTAGTCGTACGAAGTTTAGTGAAATGGCCCCCCCGTTGTGGATTTTCAAACAAATCCGAGTGACTAGAGAAATTGAACTTATTGGTTTTACGACAACTACATATATATCCAGCTCAATCAGCCTATGCATCCGAATAGTCTGACCAGGATCTGCACAGTTCGCCAGTACATCAATACAACACCATGCATGCTTCAACCAAGCAATATAAATAGTTGCAACAGTTGTTATTTGATCAGGAGATACCCTGGTTATCAATCCCATAAGCCCCAATTCTCCAGTCACACCCACCACATAATCATGCAGTTAGTCTCTGCTTCCACTAATGAAACAGTAATCTTACCGATCATGGCACGTTATCGAAGGCAATTTCACAAAAAAACACTTGTGGATGTGGCTGGGGAAATGGAGCTTATGGGATTTGTGACCAGGGTAGCTCCTGATCTTATAGCACACTCATGTAGTCTGAAAACGATGTATATTGATTATTTCGAACTTGATATGTGCTTCATTGATGAAATGGCGAAATTGCAGATCCTGATCAGACTGACGCACAGGCTGATCGGAATCTACACTGGTCGCAAACCTAATCAGCCACATTTCTCCAGTCGCAGCCACAAGTATGGTGGACCGTCATCAGAGACATTGTATTTCTTCATTGCGTAGACAAAATGATAAAAACCTTAAATTTCGTCCCTTCATCTGCGTAATTTCATTAAATACCTTTACAAAAATTACAATATTTTTCATAAATGGCGTCAAAAGTTGACAAAATTTTCAGAGTACATGCGGAATTATAATTCCGCATGTACTCTGAAACGTTTGTCAACACAGACAATATTGTAAATTCTGTAAAAGTATTTTATGAAATTACGCAGATGCCCGAAGGTACAAAATCGCATGGCCTGTCTCCTGTCTACGTCGCACTGAGACGAAAATTAAGAGCCTTATAAGTATCACAACAATCTGTGTATCCATCACAGTATTTCGTGCCATGTTGATACGATGCAGACAAGCATGGCATTTTATTCAAATGAAATCACTATCTTGGTAATCTTTTCTTGTCTTTATTGACCGTTGACAAAGTGAAATACATAGAGAATAGTAGGTTAGTGCAGTGAATGGGAAAACTATCTGGCAAGGCTTAGAAAACATCTGAACATCTACTGGAAATACCAACTCGCAACCAAGCAATTTGATTGTCTGAGCCAGAGCTGTAGCACAGCTCAGGCTCAGCCAATCAAGCTGTTTGCCTTCAAGCACAATCTTCATGTACAATGCTATAGAAATATCAACACATACAGTGGAACCTCTCTATCGCCAATAACACCATCTGTTCGTGATCGCAGTACTGAATTAAATTCTGAAGGTGTCGGATACCTGATTTACAGTGGAACCTATCTTTACCGGACGCCGTGGACATCTCCCAGGGTGTCCGGTATAGAGAGCTTTCACCTTATTGGCAAGATTATCGTAGGCGGTAATTTTTCACCCGAAACACCTCTGTTGAAAATACTTCTTTTAGAAACACACAACTATCCGCACATAGGCGGCGGAAGCCGAAGATTATTGGGGGGGGGGGGGCCCAATGTTGAGAGCCCGAAGGGCCCGATAGCGCTAGGAGGGGTCTGGGGGCATGCTCCCCCGAAAATTGTTGGAATCCAACTGGTGTTAAACGCCATTTCTTGCATTCTCAGCAAAGTTCTCAGCAAAGTTCCCAGTACTCATGATTACACAAATATATTAGAATAAAAAATCCAAAATTTACAGAATTATTGCTAGGCCCCCAACAAAGTTATTGGGGGGACCTAGGCCCCCCCGCCCCCCCGCCCCCCCCCTGCTTCCGCCGCCCCTGTCGCCCCTGCCGCCCCTGCCGCCCCTGCCGCAGAAAGCCGCCAAATTAAGTATATTTACATCCAATACGCTAATGAGTCTCAACATGCCTCTTACAAATGGAAATTTAACGATAGCTAATGCGAACAGTGGTTTCTTAATGCGTCCAGTGATTGTTGAGTTACAGTTGAAACCTTTCACGCTGTCTGTTGCCACGGAACAACTTCCGTTAAGAAGGGCATTAAAAGCATCGGACGTTGTAGATCGCTAGAACTTCATCTTTTATTGTCTACGTCATTGGTTTAATGGTTAAGACATAACGCGTGACGATACATCCGGATACATACCACTGTCTGTTGATTTAAATTAGTGCCCATGGCCATATCTGGGTCCCGTTTCACAAAACTTCGTACGACAAAAATGTTCGTAAGTGCAAATTTAGGATCGTCTGGAAATCTCAATAGATATATTTACATTTATTGACCATAGGCTGCATTTGCAGCATATGCTCAATAAATGTAAATCCAATAATTGTTTAATTTACAGACTATCATAATTTTGCACTGACGAACATTTTCGTCTTACGAAGTTTAGTGAAACGGGCCCCTGTTTAATAATTGTATTTTAGGCAAAGTGTTGAATTTTGAAAGCATGGTATGTTTCAAAGGATTTTGAAAACTTTATAATTATATATCGGCAAAGAAAACTTTATTTTTTCGAACATTTGAAATAAAGTATGAGCTCAGAGAGTGCAACCTGAAACCATAGACCTTACTGACTACGCATCTGCGTCTGACAAGTGACTGCAATTTTCGCTATTTAGTGAATCCTTACCATTGCCAAGAAACATTTAGAATAAGAAGTTATTGTTCACATATTGGACTTTTAAGGAATTAAATGCGAGGGAGCGCTAGCGCTAGTCGTGTCTGTTCATGATTGAAAATGACAAAAAAATGTTCATTCAGTGCTTAATTACGGTGGAACTTCTCTAAACCAGACTCCCTGGGACCTCCCAGGGTGTTCGGATAAGAGAGGTTCTACTGTAGTACTTGAATACGATTAATTGCAATGGACACAATACACCGTCGGAGACATATCAGCTTCGCCACACAAAACAGTTCTTTGACAAACAATCTGAGACAATTTATAATCCAGCACACTGGCCACAACAAACATCGCAGTACACAGCCCGGTGATTTGGCTACAACAAACATCGCAACACATAGCCAGATGTTTTTGCCACAGTATCCAGTCATCGCAATGGGAGTTTCTCCACACTAAACTCACCACAGCAGCAACACAAATGGTGTGATCACACCAACGACTCGGTACATATGGAGGAGTTCAAGTGTCAAGTGTCATACACAGCGGAACCTCTCTAAACCGGACACCCTGGGAGGTCCCCAGGGTGTCCGGTTTAGAGATGTTTCACTGTAACTCCGATGTAATAACGCGGAAACACATGCCCGTGTACATTGCAATACATATCACGAACAGTGATAAACAATGAACATCAGCGATAATTGACAGTACAGTGAAATCGGTCATAATTAAATACATCGATGTCGCAAGGTTGTTCGGTTTCTGAGAGGTTCCACTGCATCTTGTCAGTTAGTATATTTTGCCACATAAATTATGCGCTGTTATATTATTACATTCATCACTGTATCCTATCATGCCACAGCGATGAATCTGTGTCTGATGAGCGAACAGACAGGACCATATAACGGGCTGTTGTTACTGTGTTAAAACAGATAACTATCAGAACTGAATTGGAATTTCAATTGCAAATTAGTAAAAAATAACAACATTTGCACGCGTCTGTGGGCCGATCCAGCTAGAACACTAGCATTCAGGACACGTAATAATTGGAATTTAAGTGGAAACTCGTGTAAATATCAACGACATGTGTTAGCAGAAGATTAATGTATGTGTATGAATATTGCCGTTCTATTGCACAGTACTTCATGATAGAACCTTATATAGATTTACAATTCCGCCGTTCGCGAGTCGGCGACAATTATTAAAATGGCTGTATCTGAAAACGTGGCTGGCTGACAACATGAAGGTTATGACGTCTGTGACAATTGTAGATCCTGCTCATTAAGTACATTCCTTATCTATGAGTATCGTTTAATATCTTTTCTGCTCCTTCTGTGACTTCTTGGCGAACAGTATATACCCAGATCAGATTGCGCGTATGCGCAATCGGATCTGGGGCTATACTGGTCGCAAATACCGTAAGGTCCGTTTTTTCAGCCGGTTATATTCACGATATTGCAGAATACGACTTTTCAGCAGTCGGATCTTCGGTTTTCGTAAATTGCAATTTTACAGGTACATGAGGTATAATTTTTTATTAATATTTATTTTACTAATAGCGACTCGTGGTGGTATCAGGCTATTTTCATATGCAAATGAGGCATGATCTTTTTTAATTATGTATACTAATTAAATGCGTCACCGGAATTCGACAGATTATAAAGTATGATCATTGCACATCAAAAAATAAATACAGAGAATAAATAGTTATGTCCGTTAACATGTTAAGGAAACACGGTTATCGCCCCTGATATCAGTGTGCAAATTTACGTCTGATATAAAGTGTATAATAGTGCCAATCAATACATGGGGTAAAGGTGAATGAATGTTTATTTTGCCAGAAAATGGCACATCTACAGAATACAATCTATCTGTCTCCCTCCCGATATTATAACCTGGCATGTTAGTGGGACCCAAGCTTTAAATTGATGCGTCCTTGCTTGCTTACGAAGTTAATCCCCTTGCTGGCATCCTTGATACTACAAGGTCAACATAAGTCCTCAGTGACCTTGACCTTGGGCGGTCGGACGTGAGTCGTATGTAAAACAAAGAACTATCCATAGACACAACAAAAACATTGTGGCCCAAACAGTTATCAAAATCGTTTGAAGCGGTTAAGAATAAAATTTAATTGAAAAATAAAAAAAGAAAGGAGGCACATAATAGTGCCAATCAATACATGGGGTAAAGGTGAATGAATGTTTATTTTGCCAGAAAATGGCACATCTACAGAATACAATCTATCTGTCTCCCTCCCGATATTATAACCTGGCATGTTAGTGGGACCCAAGCTTTAAATTTATGCGTCCTTGCTTGCTTACGAAGTTAATCCCCTTGCTGGCATCCTTGATAATAAAAGAATAACATTTTTTGCCTTACAATGTGAACATAAGTCCTCAGTGACCTTGACCTTGGGCGGTCGGACGTGAGTCGTATGTAAAACAAAGAACCATCCATAGACACACATTGTGGCCAAATAGTATCAAAATCGGGGCCTAAAGAAGGACTGTTATTTTCAATGTCGTTCATTAAGGGGAGGGGGGGCGGATGTGTTTGCTTTGACGTTTCCATTGCTCTAGTGTATGGTGGCTCGTTAGGGACATTTCGTTTCATCGTGACGTTGTAACGAATATCAAAGTTCTTAAGTTTCGTTCCTTCGCGGCGTTGTAACGAAGTTTAAGAACATTAATATTTGTTACAACGTCGCAAAGGAACGAGAAAACGACGAACCGAAGTTTGGATCGCGAAGGAACGAAGATTTAGCGTGTGCATATTTTAGTTTGTTCGTTTCTTCGACTTCGTCACATGGGAGGCGACGTGACGAAGGAACATTCGCGACGATGTAACGAAGTTTAGTATCCGTAATATTCGTTCCTTCGCTCGCGAAGGAACAAAGAAACGAAATGTTCCAAACGAGCCACCATACTGGTAGTACCATGTATTTATAATGGCGTATTGTTAAAACTATTTGGTCGATTACATGCATTCCTGTCGCCTCGTTTGGGTATTCTCTATTTGTTTCAAATTGTATTTACTGTTCTTACTGATCTAAGTGTTCCGATATTATGCAGTTGTAATCATATTTCTGAGATAGTGTAAACTACCACAATAAAACACTCTTCGTCGTCCATTAGAACACGGCAATATATAATGTGGCTAGCTCTATAAGTGATAACACAATGTCATTGTTATTGCTAGTACGGGCGAGGTATCCGTTACACACACTAATGCACGTGGTCTGTTGTTGTATATTCCAGGTTGCAAGAGACTCTGGAGCAATGCCTTTATTGTGTTGTTCCATTGCTTTGGCGGAACTGTCGCCAAATAATTACAGCACAAAAATATTTACACAATTCCCTAACATTTGATTGGCCCGTAGCAAGTCTCTGTCCAAAATTTATATCCCAGTAAAATCCCACGCCGAACTACTTTCCGTAACCGTGAGGCGCAGTTAAAATAATTCTTAAGAAAACGGAATATAAACACATTTTCTTGATGAATTTATTTCAAATGCTGGAATTATAAGGAATGAATGGCATTTTTGTGGAATTTATCGGGCGCGATTTTTCCAAGTTTATATCCTCGATAAATTCCACAAAAAGGCCATTCATTCCTATATTAAATAACACTTACGGCTGTAGAAATACAAATGATGAATATGATGAACAATGGACAGATATAATTGCATTGCATAGGACTTTTACAATTGCAATAAGGCGTACACAAAAAAGTGTTTGTTTCCACTAACCCGACCGACCCTATTTTGTCCCGCCGACCCTACACCTTTTTTCGTCATATCGCTAATTATTTTGATAAAAACAGTATATTTTCACTAACCCATAGTGGGTTAACCCTTCCTACGCTGTTGACGGAAATTGCCGTCTGCTGTTTTTCACTTTTGCGTTAATTATTAGCAAAAAGCTGGTTTTGACAGCACATGAGAATCGTCTCCACTGGAGACGATTCTCATGTGCTGTCAAAACAAAGTTTTTGTCGAGAAATATTGAAAATAAAACATTTTTTTTTTTTTTTTGGCCTAATTACTTCACAGAACCAGCGATAATAATTATGCAAGATAAAACGATTTGTATTGTGCAGTAACATGCACATTCATCGAGTGTTTCATGTCCTCCATACGCGTTCATTAGTCTATTATGATAAATAACCACACATATATAATCATGATAATGGCGAAAATAGGCGCATATCTTACAGTCGAACCTTCATAAATAGGAACCCATGGGAACTTCTATGTCGTGAAAGTCGATGTCCCACCATATACATGTGTCTCTCATGATAATGTATGTTCATGATCTAAAAGCACACATATCTAACGAACGATTCAACTTTTCCCCATTCTGCTGGTTGTAATACTATCAGTACAACATACCCGTACAGTTGGGTCAGTATAATGGCGGAACGGGGGACAGTATATCACATGTGGTCTTGGGATACTAATGTGCCTGAATTGTAGTGGAACCTATCTAATCCGGACACCCTGGGAGTGTCCACTTTAGAGAGCAAGGCTGGGGAAAATAAAAAAGACGCCACTTCAAATAAAAAATTAAAAAATAATAATAAAAAAATAAAATCGAAAATTTAAAAAATAATCGAAAATTGTAATTTTTTATCGCCAACTGTTGATATGCTTTTTGAAAATATTGGTGCTTCCATACTGTAGTGGAACCTCTCAGAGGTTCCACTACAGCATGGAACCACCAATATTTTCATTTAGTTATTTTTAGCCATCTAACATTTACGTACTACATGTAATAGCTCTATAGATGTATGAATTTACGAACTCGGTAACACTCTTTGTTGCAGGCGGCGAAGGTGACAATAGACCACATTGAGTCTAGACTGTCGAATAAAAAGTCGGCGCAATTTGACGTGCTGCTGCAATGCACGGGCAATCGGGAGGTCGTGACGTCAGTCGCCAACACATTACGTCAGATGAGCTGCATCTGTGACATATCGTTCCTCAACGAGCGACAGGTCCCCATAAAAGGTAAAGGGAGAACATTATTAAACAGGTTCAAATACGCAATATAAACATAATTTTCTTATTCATTATATAAGTATAAACATAATGTTCTTATTCATGATATAAGTATAAACATAATGTTCTTATTCATAAACATAAGTATAAACATAATGTTCTTATTCATAAACATAATGTTCTTATTCATTATATAAGTATAAACATAATGTTCATATTCATTATATAAGTACCCATAAAAGCCATAGCTAAAAGTCACATGTTCGCATCCATGGAATAAACAACTTCCGGTTAAATATCAGTACTTCCGTTATCTATATACATATGCGCACCTGCCAAAACCAGTTTCATTGGTGGGATGCATAATACATAGATTATATGTATGCAGTGAATAGCATACATATGTTCATTTTGTGGTGTGAAACGTCCAGATTCCACTCGTGCCAACGACACTTGTGATAATGAGGACATTTCCCACCATGAGATGAACATAAAATCTATGTCATATTGGTTGCAAAAGTCACAGGCACGAGAAAAGCCTCTTTAAATGATACTAAATTTTTCTCTGATATCAACTATCCTTTTAACCAACGGAGGTGGATTATTTACCTTTGGCCCGGCTCGCTAATTCAGTAATTGTAACGCGCGATTAGGCCGGGACCAGCATCCATGGTACATAGTACCACTTCCATTGGTTGAAAAGATGGCGAGTGTCCTACCTTTTAGATATTTAATATCAGTGTAAATTTGGTATTATTTAAAGAGCGTCTTGTCGTTCATACCCCACAGAGCCTGTGCCAGAAATATCAATATAATCATACGTTCACCTTCCAAGAGAAATGAAATTTGGACACATGATTACATTTTGTATTATGTTCGGTACATGTTTGGTATGCTTTACTCTATATGTTTGCAAAGTCGTCTCATCAGGATTTGCACTGTACAGTGAAACATCTCTAAACCGGACACCCTGGGAGGTCCCCAGGGTTTTCCGGTTTAGAGAGGTTCCACTGTAAATTAGACATATGAATATGGCAATGCAGGCGGGTTTGCTTTGCGAACATGAACAGGCATTATCATCAGAGATAGATTACAATGAAACCCATACAATTAATGATACAGAGACTGCCTGTGTGTCCGGTTTAGGGAGGTTCTACTGTATAAGTGTTGATTTCTAAATAGTTACATTTCGTTTTCCTGATAATTGGAATGGTCTGACCATTTTATCCCGTCAACACAGTGCGTATGTGCCGTGAAACATTTTTGATATCCTGTCAATACGACCTAATCACTGCGTATGAAAAAAAGAGACAGACTTTACAGTAAGGCAAAAAAAAGTAAAAATGTAAGCCAACATGAAAAATTACGGAAAATCAAGACTATGATTAAAAAAAAGACAAGAAATGCTTACTGGGACTACATGAATAATATTATTTGTGACACAACTGAACAAAAACATGGCACAACAAAGAAGTTTTGGGGTTTTATTAAAAGTTTAAAAAATGATTCGTGTGGTGTGGCACCTCTTAGAGATGATGGCATTCTAAAGTCTGAATCTAACGACAAGTCTGAAATATTAAATAGACAATTTTCATCGGTTTTTACTCGGAAAGATAACTCGCCCCTACCAGACCTCGGCCCAAGCACATACCCGGATACATGTCACAGAGAACGGCGTCAACAAACTGCTCATGAACCTTAAACCCCATAAAGCGGCCGGCCCTGATGCCATTATACCTAGACTGCTCAAAGAATGCGCCTCAGAGATTGCGCCAATTTTTATGATTTTATTTAATAAATCATTGGATAGCGGTGTAGTGCCAGCAGAATGGAATCAGGCATATGTGACTCCTATTTTCAAAAAGGGCGAAAAATTCAAAGCAAGTAACTATAGGCCGGTCTCTCTGACATGTATTGCATGCAAACTACTCGAACACATAGTAGTTAGCAACATTTTGGACCATTTGGATAAATATAAAATTCTTGTAGACAACCAACACGGTTTCCGTGCCCGCCGTTAATGCGAAACCCAGCTTGTATTGTTTGTTAATGATCTTGTGCAGCACATACAGAAAGGCCAGGTTGACATAGCAATTATGGATTTCAGCAAGGCATTTGATGTTGTCGATCATGACAGACTATTGCACAAGGCATCATATTATGGCATACTGGGGCACGGGAACCAGTGGATAAAAGCTTTTCTTAGTAACCGGACTCAACAGGTGGTAGTAGATGGTGCAATCTCCACAAAAGCAGATGTGCAGTCAGGCGTTCCTCAGGGATCAGTTTTGGGACCTCTTCTGTTTCTGCTCTACATAAATGACCTACCTGAAGCTATCAGCTCAAATGTCAGACTATTTACTGATGACTGTGTGGTTTACAGACAAATTAAATCCCAGTCGGACAGTGCACAGCTTTAGGAAGATTTGGACAAGTTATCATTATGGGAGAGGAAATGGAGGATGTCCTTCAACATTGATAAATGCCACATAATGCATGTTTCAAGGTCCAGAAATGTCTCTAAGACCACATACTACCTCCAAAATCAACCTCTATCAACAGTCAAGCAAGCTACCTATTTGGGTGTGGAGTTAACATCAGATTTATCTTGGTCTCCCCATATTAACAAAATAACAGGTAAAGCCAGCCAATCTCTGGGTTTTCTGAAACGAAACCTACACTCAGCCAAGCCAGAAACTAAACAAGCTGCCTATACTTCCATTGTCAGGCCGACATTAGAATACAGCTCATCGGCCTGGGATCCATATACCCAGAAAGATACCCAAAAGCTAGAGAAAGTACAACGACGTGCAGCGAGGTTTGTCACTAACAATTATGACAAAATCCCGGGCACGGTCACTAACATAATGTCGGACTTACGGTGGAAGTCATTACAGTCTAGACGGCAAAATAACCGCCTCTCACCTTTTTACAAAATCGTTCACAATCACGTCGATATATCCCCAAATTTGTACTTAACTCCACACACCAGACAATCCAGACACTATCACCAATTTGCCTATCAAATTCCTACAATTTCACTCGACTACCATAAATACTCATTTTTCCCACGAACCGTCATTGTGTGGAATACACTCCCTGCCAATGTAGTCAGTGCTGACACGATCTTAGGATTTAAGTCAGCACTGGCTGCACTGTCACTCCCATCAGTTGACACTCTGCTTTTATCTTTTAACCATTAATATCACACTTCTCACTATACATATTGTACAGGTGCATTATAGGCTTTTAATTAGTTCTTGCATATCATTTTTAGGACTGCACAATCTTATCTCTTGCCATGTCCACCAAGGTGGATTGAGTAGCTTTGGTGGCATGGCATTCACGGTACTAACCCCCACGCATTGCCATAATAGTCGGTAAACGACTGCTTGCAATTACTATAAAAGAAGAAGAAGAAGAAGATGAATATGTGCGGTGGCTGGGGTTATCTTTTTGCATATTAAAGCCATTTGCAGGTGTTGACGGGATAACTAAAATAGTAGGTTAGTACCGTGAATGGGAAAAATATCTGGCGCGGCACGGAAACGGGCTCGGCAGAGCCTCGCCCATCCCGTTTCCTAAGCCTTGCCAGATATTTTTTCCCATTCACGAAACTAACCTACTATTCTCTATAACATGGGCAACTCCGTAAAATGCGCCGAGGGTTAAGGGATAACGTGTGTGTTAATGTTTTCAGAGATCTGGTTCCCGCTTCACATATCGGAGCTGGACAACTGCACACATCTCGTCACGAAGTTCGAGCCGGAACTCGACTGTGATCACCCCGTAAGTTAAAGTTAAAGATCAGTGGAATTATGACAGATTCTAATGTATAATCGTTGCACACCAAAAAATGCAGAGAATAAATAGTAATGTCCGTTAACATGTTTATGAAACACGGTTATCGCCCCTGAAATCAGTGTGAAGTTTACGTCTGATATAAAATGTATAATAATGCCAATCAATGCGTGGGGTAGTGGTGAATGCATGTTTATTTTGCATATAAAAACTATATCTCCTATAGTATAACCTTTAAAGTTACATAAACATGCCATTTGAAAATCCATGTCGATTATAATCCGCTGTCGGCCGTTCTCAATGCATGGCTAATGTAATGACCATTTTGTAAACTTTATATAAGTATAGGCCACAAACGTTGGGTTAAACCACGACTCTTCATTTAAGTGTGTTAAACGTGTGTGCAAGAAAGTTACTTTTACCATAATATGTCAATATATGGATAGATCAGGCATGTGTGGCTGACTAAATGATAGACGGTGGTTTTCGATGTCCAAACGTTTGTTTAAGCGGACATAACTAATGTATATTTCTGCAATGGTTATCTACAGTATAGCATATGGAAGTACTCGTATGGTTCTACGGATGTGCTGACATTCCTTGAATATATGCTCAATTACAGCACTTTCTGATCATCCCTCACGAGTAGGTATTTTCTTATGCCATCATATGTCAAGGTGCATGATCACGTGGTTACAACAACAACAACGTCGCCCACTCCAAAGTAAGTATTATTTGATATTTTACTTAATATGCAACGGATTTTTATGAAATATGGCGCAGCAAACGCGTCTTCATGAGCTGCATTTGGTGGTCTATGGAGTTTGGCACAGACTTATGTCGTTTTTGCGAAGAATCGATTTCCGTGTCGGAGACACGGAAATCGATTCTTCGCAAAAACGAAAGAGGTTTGGGCGAACATACAGAGACCACCAAATGCAGCTTAACAAGACGCGTTTGATGCGCCATAGTTCATCAAAATCCGTTACGTAATAAGAACACTATACAAGAAAACGTACTTTGAATCGGTACGTGTTGTTGTTAGTACCACGTGATCAGTCACCTTGTATGTAGTGCGAACCCATTTCGGGTGTTGCATAACCGTGTTTTTCTGTCTTAAGTAAAAGTTGCCCTGCGTTACAAGACAGAACATTCTGGTTAGATATTGCCATGATCTGGGAGTGTAACGGAGAAGGTATCCACTTCAATATTACCATCAACATATCGATGGTCTAGTAACATATGGTCGTATCTGCTATGCTAAAGCATAGCAGTTACGACCTTATGTTACTAGACCATCGATATATGAGACACGCCATGTGAGTTTGTACCTTCGGTATATATAATACGTTTACAACATTTACAATATTTTTCATAAATTAAGTCAAAAGTTGAAACAATTTTCAGAGTAATTTTGTCAACTTTTGACGCCATTTACGGAAAATATTGTGAATTTTGTTAACGTATTTCATGAAATTACGCAGATGTCCGAAGGTACAACATCACATGGCGTGTCTCGTATATAATGCTTCCTAATTTCGGGTGTGTCCGTGGTCTGTGAATGTAACGGAGAAGTCTCCACTATCAGTTCGGGATGGGCGAGTGTTGTTAAGTAAGATTTAATGAGAAACGGCGTATATGTGATCAATTATTCTTGTGGTGTAAGTGATAAAAGCACATACTATCATGGCGGCGCGTGTGAAAACAGACACCTACATCCGGGCAGTTATCCGTGCCATTGAATGTGACCAATCTAGGTTACATATACTTGGACATGTTCTCACCATGGTATTGGTACACAAATGGCTCGTAAAGGGCTGAGAAAAGGCACCTTACGACGTTTGCGAAAAGCGTGGTCCCAGATTATACTGCGCAACTGGTATGGGTCTACGCTGTTCGCCATTCAATCACTGAAGTGTCCGTAATCACATCAATAAAGCGGTTAGAGTCTTGGATGAATGTGCACGAGGATCAATACCTGCATTTGTTGCAAATGTTGACAGTTGCCTTTACTCAGCCGGCGGTCCAACGTTAGACAAACAGTAACGAATCGGAAAAGTCCACAACGCGCAAATTAGGCAGTTAGTTATCTTGTATTGAAGGGTAGGAATTGGCTCAAAGAACCTTCCATAACCGGGCGTATGTGCCCAGAAAAAGGTGTCAACAAGCCAATGGTCGTTGGTCCGTTTTCTTTTTCGAATTTAGTATTCGTTGCAATACAGTCGCTAGGCAGATTTACACTGGCCAATTATATTCTCACCTATGTGTACGTTTGTGTCTGTCACTGGAGAATGCAGCTTATTGGTTTTGCAACCAGTGTATTTCCAGATCAGCCTGTGCATCCGCATCATGATCTGCACTGTTGCCATCGATCAATGAAACACAAAATTCTAACACTCGAACACGCAATATAAATGTGGATCGTTATAAGATACATGAATGTGCTATTCGATCTGGTCCCAAATCCCAAAAAGCCACATTTCTCCAGTCACAGCCAGATTTAACTGTTGATTCGTTGATCCGTATCGATCCATCCAACCATTGCCAACGCTGTGAAAGGAACACCCCGACTACCGGAAATGTGCGCGTATTAATATCGAGTAGGATAAAGAATCCGGGATTGCCTTTCACACGTCTCTGTTGTCGGCTAGTGGTGTCACGCGAGGAGTGTCTATCGACAGTCCATATTTCACAGAAATGTACAAAGTAATCTTGATTGGCGATGTCATGTTTGCCAAGAAATATACTGAATGCCCAGAAACGACACTATACATGTCTGGTACAGCCGGCGGTGAGTAGGTAATGTAGTTCCGTGACATGGTGGTAATATATGACATTTTATCCCTTCAACACAGTGCGCATGTGCCATGAAACATTGTTGACATCCTGTCAATACCTAATCACTGCGTATGAATATGTGCGGTGGCTGGGGTTATATTTTTGCATTTTAAAGCCATGTGTAGGTGTTGACAGGATAAACAGAATAATAGGTTAGTGCCGTGAATGGGAAAATATCTGGCGCGGCACGGAAACGGGATGTGCTCGGCAGAGCCTCGCCCATCCCGTTTCCTAAGCCGCGCCAGATATTTTTTCCCATTCACGGCACTAACCTACTATTATCTATTTACGTGGACAATGAAATGACATCAGTGTTGTGACCACACAGGTCCAGGGGGACGGTTGTACATTTTAAGGGTCATTTGAAGGTGGGAATATGTCACCCGGGCTCGGCCTAAGCACATATCTCTGTAGCATTATCGGTGATTTGTGCTTTTCACTTTCTCTTTGTATGGAACGCCAAATCTACATGAACTCAAATAATGAATGCTAACTCTAAGTATTTAGAACTAGCATTAAATATGTATAGCTATCATTATATATTTAGAGCTAGCATTAACTATTTGAGTTTATGTAGATTTGGCGTTCCTGGAAACGGCCACAGACGTTTTGTTTTGATACTGTGTCACTGATTTGCTGTTCGTGAGCAATGGCGTCCACTTTTGGTTTATTGTAAGGTGGAAAAAAGTATTGTAATCGCTTTAAAATAGATATGGATTGGGTTTATAAGAAATAAACAACATGGTTTGAGAATTGGTCGGGGATGTAAACTTTTAAAAGTACTATAACTACTATCTGGCGGCCTTCCGAACTTCAGTATAGTTGGGGTCCCACATGCCAGGTTATAATATTGTGAGACAGATTGTTGTGTATAGTCTGTAGATATGACATATTATATGAATTAATGGCCTTGGAAAAGTCGCGGGAATACTGGACGAGGCCTTCCGGCCATCGTCCAGTATTCCCGCGACTTTTCCAAGTTTATACCCCGATAAATTCCACAAAAAGGCCATTCATTCCTTATAATTCCAGCATTTGAAATAAGTTCATCAAGAAAATGTGTTGATTTTCCGTTTTCTTAAGAATTATTTTAACTGCGCCTCACGGTTACGGAAAGTAGTTTGGCGTGGGAGTTTACTGGGATATAAATCTTGGACAGAGACTTGCTACGGGCCAATCAAATGTTAGGGAATTGTGTAAATATTTTTGTGCTGGAATTATTGAGGCAATAAACATAACCGTGTTTCCTTAAAATGTTAACGGACATTACTATTTATTCACTGTATTTATTTTTGATGTGCAATGATCATACTTTATAATCTGTCGAAAATATTTTTTTTTCCAGTAACATATTTACTTAATAATTAAAAAATGTCATACCTCATTTGCATTTGAAAATAGCCTGAAACCACCGCGAGTCACTATTTACAGCAAATTATTATATCTGTATAGCGGGCACTCGTAATTTTTAAAACTGGCGGAATAGTGACACAGTTATACACTTATTTAATTCCTATAAAGAACAGTTTGTGCCTACTGAGTGGGCATGTACCTGTACAATTCGTTTAATCCTATAACTTTTAATTTGTAGGGGTTTACGGACAAGGAGTACCGTGCCAGAAGAAAGCAGATTGCTGACATTGCCTTCCAGTACAAGTAGTAAGTATATTCCGGGAAGCTATACAGTAGAACCTCTCTAAACCGGACACATAGGCAGTCTGTATATCCTTATGGGTTTCATTAGTGTATAGTTATGATGATACTGCCTGTTCAAGTTCGCAAAGCACAGCCGCATACGTTCGCATAGGCATATGTCCGATTTACCGTGGAACATCTCTAAACCGGACACCGTGGGGACCTCCGGACAATCTTGCCCGGATGTCAACGTTTCTGAACATCTAATGGCAATCTTAACTCGCAGTCAAGCAGTTTGATTGGCTGAACCTTATTTAGTAATAATTCCAGCATAAAAATATTTACACAATTTCCTAACATTTGATTGGCCCGTAGCAAGTCTCTGTCCAAAATTTATAATCCAGTA
Organism: Conchocele bisecta; assembly: GCA_029237695.1. Lineage (NCBI taxonomy): Eukaryota > Metazoa > Mollusca > Bivalvia > Lucinida > Thyasiridae > Conchocele > Conchocele bisecta. Next base: position 197,598,199 of record CM055265.1, on the reverse strand, counting down.
AACTCCCACGCCGAACTACTTTCCGTAACCGTGAGGCTCCTTTAAAATAATTCTTAAGAAAACGGAAAATAAACACATTTTCTTGATGAATTTATTTTAAATGCTGGAATTATAAGGAATGAATGGCCTTTTTGTTGAATTTATCGGGGATATAAACTTGGAAAAGTCGCGGGAATACTGGACGAGGCCTTACAAAAAATTCAATTTTCTAAAAAAAAATCGTCTAGTATTCCCGCGACTTTCCCAAGTTTATACCCCGCTACATTCCACAAAAATGCCATTCATTCCTATAATAAACACAAACATTGGCAAGATTAGCGCCGGCGGTGATGTAAAAGCTGCAGGTACATGCCCACTCAGTAGGCACAAACTGTTCTTTATATCAGAGACATCATCTGAGACATTTTCTGGCAAAATAAACATTCATTCACCATTACCCCACGTATTGATTGGTATTATTATTCATTTTATATCGGACGTAAACTTCCACACCGATATCAGGGGCGATACCCGTGTTTTCATAAAATGCTAACGGACATTACTATTTATGCTCTGTATTTATATTTTGATTTGCAATGATCATACTTTATAATCTATCGAAAATATTATATTTTCAGATGACGCATTTAAGTAGTATAAATAATTAAACAATAGCATGCCTCATTTGCATATGAAAATAGCCTGATACCACCGCGCGTCACTATCAGTACATTAAATATTACTAAATGATTATATCTGTAGCGGGCACTCGTAATTTTTAGAACTGGTGGAATAGTGACACTATTATACACTTATTTAATTCCTATAAAGAACATTTTGTGCCTACTGAGTGGGCATGTACCTTTAATATAGAGAATAGTAGGTTAATGCCGTGAATGGGAAGAACTATATGGCAAGGCTTAGGAAACGGGATGGGCGAGGCTCTGCCCAGCACATCCCGTTTCCGTGCCGCGCCAGATATGTTTTCCCATTCACGGCACTAACCTACTATTCTATTTATCCCGTCAACACCTATACTATACTACAAATGGCTGTAAAATGCAAAAATAGTATTGACAGGATATCAAAAATGTTTCACGGCACCGTGTTTCACGGCACATATGCACAGTGTTGAAGGGATAAATGGGGCTTATAGTATGTGTGATCAGTTTGGCTCCTGATCGAATAGCACACTCATGTATCATGATAACGGTATTGTTTGCTTGTTAGAAGTAGGACTGGGTTTCATTGATGGAATGGCGAACATGGTGCGCAGCCTGATCTGGATATACACTAGTCGCAAAACACATAATCCCCATTTCTCCAGTCATAGCCACATATGAGACATGACATGGGATATTTTACCTTAAGTAGATGTGCGATATGTCATGACAAATATTTACAGACACGCCGATTTTTGACAGCTAAGATCAAAGGATTGAGCGTCCTGAAAGTATTCGCAGTATGTGTTTGTTGGTGACACATGGACTAATAATGAATCTACAGTGGAAAGCGTTTCGCGAAAAATAAACGCATGTATTTCACAGCATCAGCAGCAATAACAAGAACAACGACAACAACGAGTTAACAATGGATTACTGGAAAACCGCAAGAGTGTATTCGTGCACCGAACTATGGAGTTACGAATCGCGAATAATCAGCGTGGCGGTTAATCGTCGCACCCTCAGACTACTGAACCGTTTGCAATAAAATAAATTTAGCACAAAAACGCAACCAAACATGTATCACACTGGAAATGCTATCAAGCTAAGTTGTTAGAACGATTATTTATGGCGCAAGACCCGTGTTTTGAAAAAGTTCAAACCGCAAATATGTGCTGCGACCGACATTAGCTAATTTGCATAAATGCTTGAAGATCTCAAATTTGGACGTTGGTTGTATAATTCTTCGCTAGCCCTCGAATAATAATATACCGGGATCGTAATATTCAAATGTGTTTTCTTCAATACAGTTAGAGTTTCTTCTTCTAGTTTCAGTTTTCGCGATTGTGTATCTACATTCATGTATAGCGATTGTGTATCTACATTCATGTATAGCGATTGTGTATCTACATTCATGTATAGCGATTGTGTATCTACATTCATGTATAGCGATTGTTTTCGATTCCATAAAACAATGTAAACGCATTAAATCGTCTACCGATTGTTCCATTTCAGACATTTCAAGTGCACACCCACGATAACTACTTAGAAACAACATTCTGTCGGAATAGAAATTCCATAACCATTATTTTTTCTGAAATGTGTCTTACTTTATTGAACCTTTGCCTTTTGTAGCCGTGATATTGATCATCAAGTCACGACGCTGGGTTTTATTGCTTTGATCTATTATCTTTGAATTTGTAAATGCCATTAAGCCGACGGTCGTAAACTGTAAATGTGGATGCGACTATAGAAAGCGGGGATCATGGGTTTTGCGACCAGTGTAGATCCAGATCAGAATGTGCATCCGCACAGTCTGATCAGGATCTGCACTGTTCGCAATGTCATACATAGAACGCATGTCATTCTTCTAACAAGCAATATACATGTATATCGTTTTCAGGTGATTGAGCTATTTGATCAGGGGCTACACTGGTCGAAAATACCATACGCCCCATGTTTCCAGTGACAGCCACAGATACATTAAACATTGACAAATCGCCGGCTCACGGAGGTGCGATGTCGCCTGATAATACACTATGTAGAGCTGCAACAATGAGCTGAACCTAATTGTCGATGTGACTGGAGACATGGGGCTTATGAGATTGGTGACCAGTGTAGCTCCTTATCAGACTGTGCGGATGCACAGGCTGAACTGGATCTACACTGGTCACAAAAGCCATTGGTGACCAGTGTAGCTCCTGATTCGACTGTGCAGATGCACATGCTGATCTGGATCCGCACTGGTCGCAAAAGCCATTGGTGACCAGTGTAGCTCCTGATCAAACTCCTGTAGCCTGATAACGATCTAAATTGCTTGTTAGACGCATGGCGGGTTATTGATGGAATAGCGAACTGTGCAAAACCTGATCAGACTGTGCGGATGCACAGGCTGATCTGGATCTAAATTTGTCGCAAAATCCAGAAGTCCCATTCTCACAGCCACAGTTAAGGAGTAGGCGGTCTCTTATCACAGATGTCGTACTATATCCAACTGATCAGTCTCTAGGTTATGAAATCATTTGATGATACATTGGATTTCCCGAGGCGTTATATTCAAGATGGCGTCCAAGATGGCCGCCAGTATTGTGCGTTGCATTAAAAGCAAATGAGAGGAACAGAGACCCTACGCACAAATCTACCAGCCGTTTGATTTTTTTCCGAGTATTGCACCATGCAGTCACAGAGAATTACCCCTACCACCCCCACACCCACACATATACCGTCATTACACAGGTCACTGGTCCGGTTACACTGCAGTGGAACATCTCTAAACCGGACACCAATGCAACATCTGTGATCTTATATTTGATGAGTTTATTTGTCACTTATCTCAGATGATAATTTATGTTCGTGGTCGCATTGTACGCACATATGGCTCAGAATGATAAAATGCCTGATTTACAGTGAAATCTTTCTAAACCGGACACCCTGGGGACCTCCCATGGTGTCCGGTTTAGAGAGGTAGGTACATCCCCGGATAGCAACTCGTGATACAGTGGAAACTCTCTGAACCTGACACCGTGGCATGTCCCCAGGGTGTCCGATGTAGAGATGTTCAATTGTAAGCCAGACATATGACTATGCCAAGGTATGCGGCTGTACTTTACCAACTTGAACAGGCATTATCATCATAAATATACACCAATGAAACCCATACAATTAAAGATACACAGACTGCATGGGTGTCCGGTTTAGCGAGGTTCTACTGTACATACATTGGCTGTAAGAGTACGAAAATTATTATGACCTACACTGGTGCCATACATCCTACGTGATTTTCTACCATGCGACAGGCATACCATATACAATGGGAAAAAATATCTGGCAAGGCTCAATAATTTCTTTATTTCTCATCAGAAGTATATGTAGTGACCACCATTTGAACCGTCTCGCCGAGACGGTTCAAATGAGTGGTCACAACATATACTTTGGTTCAGAATTAAGGAAAATAGATGGAGAATAGTAGGTTAGTGCCGTGAATGGGAAAAAATATCTGGCAAGGCTCAGGAAACGGGATGGGCGAGGCTCTGCCGAGCACATCCCGTTTCCGTGCCGCGCCAGATATGTTTTCCCATTCACGGCACTAACCTACTATTCTATTTATCCCGTCAACACCTACAAATGGCTGTAAAATGCAAAAATAGTATTGACTGGATATCAAAAATGTTTCACGGCACCGTGTTTCACGGCACATATGCACTGTGTTGACGGGATAAAATGGAACCTCTCTTAACCGGACACCAAGAAAACACATGTGAACTAAATTTCGATGAGTTTCTCAGGTGATAATGTCTGTTCGTGATCGCATATAGCACACAGCGAACAGCAATGGCTCAGAATGATCAACTACCTGATTTACAGTGAAACCTGTCTAAGCCGGACACTCTGGGGACCTCCCAGGGTGTCAGGTTTAAAGAGGTTGCACTGTATACACATACATGCTTGTTTGTTTCAGTGGAGACGAAATCCCTCGCATAGAATATAAGGAATGCGAAATCAGAACATGGTAAACGTATTATTTATCAGCATCGTCGTGCATTATCATATTGCGCATTATATCATGTATTGTGCATTCATTTGGTCAACCAACTAAGTATGACCCTAACCGCTACGATGTTACCTGATAAAGAGGAGGGGGCCGTTTCACTAAACATCGTACGACTAAAATGTTCGTAAGTTTAAAATTATGATAGTCTGTAAATTTCACATAAACAATGTTTTATTGTGAACAATTATTGGACTTACATTTATTGAGCATATGCAGCATATGCTCAATACATGTAAATCCATCAATTGAAATTTACAGAAGATCCTAAAGTTGCACTGACTTACGAACGTTTAAGTCGTAAGAAGTTTAGTGAAACCGGCCCCAGCAACACAGGAAGCGGAGTGAAACAATGGGATACATGTACAGTGCAAACTCTCCAAACCGGACACGAAGAAAACACCTGTGATCTTATTTTTGATGAATTTCTTGGTCATTTATCTCAGGTGATAATGTCAGTTCGTTATCGCATAGCACATAACTATGGCTCAGAATGATCAAATGCCTGATTTACAATGCCACCTATCTAAACCGGACACCCTGGGATTTCACAGGGTGTCCGGTGTAGAGAGGTTTCACTGTGCATTGCACTAGCATTCGGCACATACCAATGTCGCCTCCAACCGCGGGCTTAAACGGGAACTGCAAACTAATCCATGGATTCACATATTAATTATCGCACGCCTTGTAATTGTCATGTCTCTGGTAAAGCAATGCCCACGTCAATTGTACTGTTGGTTTCAGAAACAAACATGAATTCCCGTGGAATAGTTTTCTCCGAAACCATACTGGTTACAATGACCGGCGCCGATGATAGTCAGAAACGAGCAATTTAGATTTTGCAAATTTATTCACCGATGTACATTTGTGGCTGTAACTGGAGAAAAAGAGGCACATGGGTTTTGCGACCAGTCTAGATCCAGACCAGCATGTCGCCAGTCCATCACGGAAACACCCGTCATGCTTCTAACACGCAATATATTATAGATCGTTGCAAGGCTACCGGAGTGTGCTATTATATCAGGAGCTATACTGGTCACAAATCACATCCACATTTATGTTGCCGATGTAAGCCATAAACATACACCCCGTACTTCCATGCAACAGGGAGTGAATACACGTGTTTCAGAGGGCACGTGTACCACCATTCTTAGCTATGGGTCATATGCACAATTTTGGACGCCATCTTGAATTTCATATATGTTGCACCACTTCCCAAAATGACACACAGGCCAAAATAATTCGTCAGCCATCGCTCTTACATATGTAAAATTTCAAACTTTTCAGTCCAATGAACCAAAGTCTTTATGAAGCACACTAATAATACGTGAGTTGGGCGTCTACACTAGTGTAACAGTGTGTGATTGCACATGTTTCAGGGGACACGTGTACCGCCGCCTGAAGAAAATGGTGGCGCGCTATGCATGCCGGGAGTACCTGGACGCGATGACCGTGCTGGAGAACGAGTGTGACTACAGCGAGCACACCATTCCACAGTTAGAGGATGTCTCATGCTTCCTCAAAGGTATGTCACGTACATACATGTACATCTATACATCTGCATATCAAATTACAGTAAACCCTCTCTAAACCGGACACCAACAAAATACATGTTATCTATTTGATGAATTTCTTGGTCATTTATCTCAGGTGATAACGTCTAGTCCTGATCGCATAGCACACAACTATGGCTCAAAATGATAAAATGCCTGATTTACAGTGAAACCTCTCTAAGCACGACACCCTGGGGACCTCCCATGGCGTCCGGTTTAGAGAGGTTCCATTGTAATTCCAATTAATTCCTTAAACATCAACTACGTGAACAATACCATTCGTATAATTACAAACAATGTGAACAATAATACTTGGCAACAATAGCTTACTATTGGAATGAATGGCCTTTTTGTGGAATTTATCGGGGTATAAACTTGGAAAAGTCGCGGGAATACTGGACGAAGGCCGGAAGGCCTCGTCCAGTATTCCCGCGACTTTTCCAAGTTTATATCCCCGATAAATTCAACAAAAATGCCATTCATTCCTTATAATTCCAGCATTTGAAATAAATTCATCAAGAAAATGTATTTTCCGTTTTCTTAAGAATTATTTCAACTGCGCCTCACGGTTACGGAAAGTAGATCGGCGTGGGAGTTTACTGGGATATAAATTGTGGACAAAGACTTGCTACGGGCCAATCAAATGTTAGGGAATTGTGTAAATATGTTTGTGCTGGAATTATACATACATATAGCCTATCTACATACTGCTGCAGATCGGACGGGGTTCCAGCTGCGCCCGGTATCCGGCCTCCTGTCGGCCCGCGACTTCCTGGCCAGCCTCGCCTTCCGGGTGTTTCAGTGTACGCAGTACGTCCGTCACGGATCCAAGCCTGACCACTCGCCCGAGCCGTGAGTACCGTCAACCACAGTAACCAAACCTCGTTGCAGTAACTAATAACTTTGAAATATACTCCCGTACCGTCCGTAGACAGGAATAGATTGCAATAATTATTGTTCGCAACTATTAACATACCGTGCATATAGCCAGTATCCCTGGGAGTTGACGTCTGTCACGGATCCAAGCCCGACCACTCGCACGAGCCGTGAGTACACGTATATGAGTAGATTGCAAGAGTTACTCTTACCTTACCGTTTACATAGCTAGTGTCCCTGGCAGTTGACGTTCGTCACGAATGCAAGCCCTATCACTCCCACTAGCCGTGTGTACCGTCATTCACAGTACAGTCACACGATGTATGGACACATTTAATGGTTGCCCGATTCTGAAATTACACGTATTTTCATTCATACACATATTCATGAGGGTATTTTCGAAAACATAGTTGAATATTTGATGCGCTTGTAGATAATGGGATGCCAATTCACATTTAAAACAGATTAATAGCAATCGTTCTAATGGTTTTGTGGCGCGTGAATAACGTTCACTTGGCAGTTGCGCCACAATTATCACGAGGACAGCACAAGAACGGCAAGAATATCAATATTAAACTTTTGGATATAACACATTCTATTCCGTTACTATGGCATTTTGTTAATCTTTTGCACGGGCTACATGCACAAGTCAGCTTACTTTGCCATGTACATGTATAACTTGACATTGAGCATATTAGCGTGGTGTAACCTAGTTTTGAACAGCAACTCTTGCAGTAACCCGTGCAATCTACTCTCGTACCGTCGGTACGGGAGTTGATTTCAAGACTTACTGTTCGCAACTAGGTGTAGCCCGAACCCGTTGGTGGACATTTGCTATTACAGGGACGGTGCATATACACGATTCAAGTTTAGCGTAGTTAGTTTTATTGGACATTATATATATTGCAGCGACTGTGTGCATGAGTTACTCGGCCACGTGCCCATGTTTGCCGACCCGCTGTTCGCCCAGTTCTCGCAAAATCTCGGGTTGGCCACGCTCGGTGCATCGGACTCGGACATCGAGAAGTTCGCTACCGTACGTACAACCTCTAAAGCCAGTCTCAGTGTATGGGGTGAGGGTATGGGAGAGGGGGTTGGCTAGCAGGTCAATGGAAAACATAAGTTACAAGTACGCAATAATAACTGTTTCTCACCAGTCCGGGGGCCCGTTTCACTAAACTTCATAAGACTAAAATGTTCGTATGCGTAAATTTAGGATTGTCTGTAAATTTTAATAATGGATTTACATTTATTGAGCATAGGCTGCATATGCAGCCTATGCTCAATAAATGTAAATCCAATAATTGTTTACAAGAAAACAGTGTTAATGTGGAATTTACAGACTATCATAAGTTTGCTCTTACGAACATTTAGTCTTACAAAGTTTAGTGAAACGGGCCCCAGATAAGTGGGCTTCACTGAATGCTCTTGTTTCATCCACATTATGGACCTGGCCAAATGCCCTCATGCTCCGATTGAAAGATGTACTTGATTGCTCCTGCGTTTTTTTTCGAAATCGTTTAATATAAATAATGGTTAAACTGTTTTATAAAATGTGAATATTCATGAGCAAGGAAATGCAAAAAAAACAAAACTTATAGCCCTATTGAAAGGGCAAATCAACATTTACAGTACTTCTCAATTTCGATATACATCATGCCAGGTAGTTGCAGAAACGCACCCCTGAATAGCAGCCCCGTACTGTCCTTGCTACGAACGCTACGAAAGTGTTTTACAGAGTTTCCGCATTCTTTGCCAGACACCAGGGGCCCGTTTCACTAAACTTCGTACCACTAAGATGTTCGTAAGTGCATAAGTCTGTAAATTTCACATTAACAATGTTTTCTTGTAAACAATTATTGGATTTACATTTTATTGAGCATAGGCCTGCTCAATAAATGTAAATCCATCAATTGCATTTTCCAGACGATCCTAAATTTGCACTTACAAACATTTTAGTCGTACGAAGTTTAGTGAAACGGGTCCCATGCATTCCATGTATTCATCTGCCACAATATTCAATATGCGGGGAGACGTGGGTCCGTCCATGTAACTTGGTCCTACGTTTGCAGATGTACTGGTTTACGGTGGAGTTCGGCCTGTGTAAACAGCGGGGCGAGCTGCGGGCTTACGGAGCCGGAATCCTCTCCTCATACAGAACTCGAGCATGCGCTGTCCGACGCGCCGGAGAAACGACCTTTTGACCCCGTGAAGACGGCCGTGCAGGAATACACGGACGAAGATCTGCAGCCGCTCTACTTTATTGCGGAATCGTTTGAAGACATGATGATTAAAATGAAGTGAGAACCACTATTAAGATAGAGTTACCCTTCAAAATCAGTCACATCGAAGGACAGCAGCCTGGTGAACCCGAATTGTCTGTCTGTACCGCATGGCGACTTACTGTTAAGTGGTTACATACAGAAAATTCGGGTTACATCCTGGTATTCTCCATAATAGAGACGAATACTCATGAACGTCCATCATGACACCAATATGATATAATTCCAGCACAAATATATTTACACAATTCCCTAAAATTTGATTGGTCCGTAGCAAGTCTCTGTCCAAAATTATATCCCAGTAAACTCCCATGCCGAACTACTTTCCGTAACCGTCAGGCGCAGTTAAAATAATTCTTAAGAAAACGGAAAATAAACACATTTTCTTGATGAATTTATTTCAAATGCTGGAATTATAAGGAATGAATGGCATTTTTGTTGAATTTATCGGGGATGTAAACTTGGAAAAGTCGCGGGAATACTGGACGAGGCCTTCCGGCCTTCGTCCAGTATTCCCGCGACTTTTCCAAGTTTATACCCCGATAAATTCCACAAAAAGGCCATTCATTCCTATAACAAAGTAAGAACATCAAGTAGGCGATTACAATGAATGTCTGTCATCCAGACACGCCATGGGATTTTGTACCTTCGCACATCTGCGTAATTTCATTAAATACGTGTGCAAACTTTACACTATTTTCATAAAAAAGTGTTGACAACATTTTCTGAAATATAAATTATAAAAAGTGTCGAAAATATGATTCGCATGTACATGTACTCTGAAAATTTTGTCAACTTTTGACATTTTGTAAAGGTATGTCATGAAATTATGCAGATGTGCGAAGGCACAACATCACATGGCGTGTCTCATATTAAACTGATACCAACAACACCCGGTACGGCGTAAAGTGTAAAACGGTGTAAAGCGTCGAAAACAAATTCTGATGCCAATCTGCTACACTTAAAACTATCGCATAAATGGGTTTATGAAGTATCTTCTACGCGTAGCTGACTGGGAATTCGTCAGGAAACCGGCGCCTATTTCGACGTGAAACATTTGTCGCCGGCGCTGATTACAGCACAGATGCCCGTTTCACTAAACTTCGTACGACTAAGACGTTCGTAAGTCCAAAACTGGTATCCACAATTACATTTGTTCTAACAGCCGATTTTGGAAAATCTGTCGCGGATGTGCTACTTTTAATGACATGAACATGTAGGTAGAAACTGGTAGCATTAGTGAAGCGCGTACAAGTGAGAAGCAAATTCATAGAAATCTTCTTACGAACATTATATCGTACGACGTTTAGTGAAACGGACACAGGGCCCCGTTTCACTAAACTTCGTACTACTGAAACCACGAAGATATTTGAGTAAAACCATTGGTGGATGCCTGGGGCCCGTTTCACTAAACTTCGTACGAGTAAAATGTTCCTAAGTGCAAATTTAGGATCGTCTGTAAATTTCAAATGATGGATTTACATGTATTGAGCATAGGCTGCAAATGCAGCCTATACTCAATAATTGTAAATCCAATAATTGTTTACAAGAAAACATTGTTATATGAAATTTAGCGACTATCGTAATTTTGCACTTACGAACATTTTAGTTGTACGAAGTTTAGTGAAACAGCCCCCAGGTGCTTTATGGCATCGCTGTACAGTAGTGACACACACAACCTTTCCATTTCAGGGCCTACGCCGCGTCCATCCGGAAGCCGTACGAAGTTCGCTACGATCCGTTCACGCACTCCGTGATCGTGCTGAACTCGAAAGCTGCCGTTGACGCCCTCGCAGAATCTGTCAGTACCGACGCCGACCAACTCCAGCGGGCCGTGTCGGCATTGGTGTTAGATTGAAGCATTGTTAGTGCTTCAAACTACTGTCTGTTTCACGAAACCTGCCCAAATTATATGGCTATATAAGCAATGCAAAAACAATATTTGTTCAATAATATTAAATTTTACCAAACTTTACGAATGAGCTTTCTTTTTATTCTGGAAAATATTGCTTTTATTATGAAAGATGGAGAGCATGGAGGAGGAGTCGCAAAACTAAAAAAAATCGAATTTGACTCCGAAACCTGGATAGATAGCTTGGAAAGGATCTAACTTAGGAAACACAAGCTAAGTGTTTATGATCGATCCGCTACTTCTGGAATATAGAACATAATTCCTATGGTAAATCCCCATAGACAACCACAATGACATCTTCACTTCAATGAAGATGTCTATGGGGATTTAACATGGACTTTTATTTTCGCTAAAAGTTAATATTATCGAAAATAATATGCCTTTGTATTGTTTGTACGAGCCATAACATGTGGGCAGGTTTTGTGAAACAGACAGTAACCGTACAATGGAGTGTTCTTATAATGTATTGTTCGTCGTTTGGGAAACACACCACCGTTGTACAAGTCGCCCTATATCCTGACGATAACCGCTTCATTGCCGATGCAGTGTCCACCATTCCGCTAGTAGTAGGCATAAAATGTTCTTGACATAAATTAAATAAGTGTATAATTGTGTAATTATTCCACCAATTTTAAAAATTATACAGTATCTGCTATACAGCTATAATCATTTAGTAATTTTCTTTAGTTTCCCGATAGTGACTCGCGGCGGTATCAGACTATTTTGATATGGAAATGAGTCAGGACATTTTTAAATTATTTATACAAATTAAATGCGTCACATGAACAAAAATATCGACATATTATAAAGTATGATAATTTCAGATAAAAATACAGAGAATAAATATATATAATTGTTAAGGAAACACGGTTATACTAATTAGAAATTGATACGTCGGCGCCAGATATTTTTTCCCATTCACGGCACTAACCTACTACTTTAAGTATCCCGTCAACACCTATAAATGGCTTTAAAATGCAAACAAAAATAACCCCAGCCACCGTACATATTCATACGCAGTGATAAGGTCGTATTGACAGGATATATGAACAATGTTTCACGGCACATGTGTTGACGGGATAAATGTAGATATCTATATGTTATTTAAGACGTCTGAGTTCGATATTTTACGTATTTAGCCAGTGAGATCACCGTTGAAGTCGTCAAATTAACATGATTTGAACATGGAGACATGGGGTTCTGTAATCCTTCCCGAGTGTAACATCACGAGTGTAACATCACGTCCAAATCATGCTAAATAGCCAACTTCAACTGTACTATCGCCGGTAACCCCTTTCAGCCCTAAGTAACTGGAATGGAATGTGATGTGTTAATTTTGCAACCAATCAAACCGTCACAAAATGATTTTCAGACTGGTCCATTTATGAAAACGGTATATTTTTGTTCTGAAACAAGAAAATTACTTGCAAAAAGTGCAGATCCTGATGAGACGGCTCGGCACGAGCCGGCTCATCTGGATCTACACGTTTTTGCCAATACCACTATACAGGCCTATGGTGTTGAAAGGGTTAAATGGACAAATTCAACTCTGATATCGCCAGTTAAATACTACTGTACGTGAAAATCGGCATTACACTAGGGGAGGGTGAACAGTAGCGGGTGCTACGATGTTCACACGAACAATGCACTTATAATCGTTATATGATAATTGTTTTTCTCTCGAGTCGACATCTTGATGATCAAGGTCACAGTAGCCATAGCTGATTATCATTTAAATATTGATCCATTATACATATTTGATAAATAGTCTATGGAATTACAAAAATACGCTTGTATGTAATGAAAAAACACATGCAATACAATTATAGTGTGCATATGTAATATTTAACACCGGTAGTTGACGAAGCTCGCATTCCCTATGCACAGGCTGGCGTGGAGATACTTGTCGACACATAACTCAGCAAAACTACGGACGGTAGGGAAGTTTTTGAAAGTCATGTGTCTACAACTAGTCTGGGGCTGCACTTATCTGAAACTCAATGCTCTAAGTATCAAGGTGCATAATCACGTGGTTACAGCGACATTGACTCAAAGTGTTGAAAGCACGCTCACTCCTAAGTAATTATTATTTGATGTTTTCTTTAGTAGGCAACGGATTTTGATGAACTATGGCGCAGCAAACGCGTCTTCATGACCTGCATTGTGGTGGTCCCGGGAGCTCGGCACATACTAGTGTCGTTTTTCCGAAGAATTGATTTCCGTTTCAGTAGACACGGAACTCGATTCGTCTCAAAAACGACAGCAGTTTGGGCCAAAGTACCGAGATCACCAAATGCAGCTTAATAAGAAGCGTTTCATGTGCCATATTTCATCATAATCCGCTACATAATAAGGACAAAATAAAATAATACATACTTTGAATCGTAGAGCTTCTGGAAGTTTCAGTACTTGTTGTTGTTGCTGTTGTAACCACGTACTTATACACCTTGAATATGTAATGTCTAATGTTGAGTCACAACATGTAGTACAGGCAATAAGTAAATATATGTACAGGTTCGTTTTGTAACAGCTTACATCACCATGGGGCGGGGGGCTTTCATTAAACTTCGTATGACTAAAATGTTCGTAAGTGCACATTTAGGATAGTTTGGAAATTTCAATTGTTGGATTTTATTCATTGAGCATAGGCTGCGGCAGCCTATGCTCAATAAATATAAATCCAACAATTGTTTCCAAGAACATATTGTTAATGTGTAAAATACAAAATATCATAATTTTGCACTTACGAACATTTTAGTAGTACGAAGTTTAGTGAAACTGCCCCCTGATCCATTTATCCCGTCAGTGTATACATACTACAGGTACATTAATACAACTATACATAATTCATCCATTTATTCTATATGAGACATATTCATATTCTATATGAGACATGCCATAAGAATATGTGTGATGTTTTATTAAAAATATTTACTCTATTTTCTGTAATTGTATTCCACATTTGCTATGACAATTTCGTCATCTTTCGACGTCATTTACAGAAAACATCGTATTTTTTAAAATTGTTTTTCAAGAGATATTGCACATGTTCTAAGGTACACAATCACATGCCGGCGTGTCTCAAATGAGACACACCGCCATGTGATTTTGTATCTTCGGACATCTGCGTAATTTCATGAAATTTTCAATAATTTTCGTAAATGGCGTTGAAAATTGACAAAATGTTCATAGTACATACAGAGTACTCTTGAAATTTTGTCAACTTCTGACTTTACTTATGAAATACATTGTAAAGTCCGAAGGTACAAAATCACATGGCGTGTATCAAATATGAACATGCATTTCTGTTAGCTGGTACCTTAGCCCATGTAACGTTGTATTACTTTTATAGCATAGCCAGCATTCCATGTTTACATTATACATATACACAAATATATCAACGCATACTACGATATTTGTTATTATTATATGACTGAGAAGTCCAGCCAATGGGATTTCCCAATAGAGGGTCACATGATTGCGGACATATTATGGTATTCACCAGGAGCGGATCTGGAGGGGGGGGGGGGGGTGGGCTCCGGGGTTGCAACCCCCCCCCCCCTCCTTCAGGCACGGAGTTTACATAGATCACAGTTTACCACCAGGTGGAGTCTGAATTTAAATGCCGTAAAACACAGGAAAATGCATTTCGAAGAGCTCGAAAATAGGGCCACCCCCTAGTTGCGAACGGTAACTCTTGCAATTACTCCCGTACCGTCCGTAGCTAGCTACGGACGGTACGGGAGCAGATTGCAAGAGTTACCCCTTCGCAACTAGACAGCCCCCGCGTTCCCCAAATGCTGGATCCGCCCCTGTTCACAGGAGTGATATTCTAAATATGATATTGACCTGGATGCGTTAGTCACTGATCACGCAAGGGAAACATGACACAAATCAACGACGAGCCAATTGAACAAAACATTACGCAAACAGTATCATCCAATCAGCAACAAGCTTACACATTTCCTTCGCAGTTAACAGCAAAATATCAGAATGGATGCAAACTGAAGAGAACTATTACATAAACGACTGGTTTCAGCAAAAAAAAGTCATATAATAAAATAATTATTCACGGTCTTTTGAGTCGGAGTACACGAGATTCATGGACCTTCGGCCTAGGTGAATATGACTTTTCGCAGGTCCGTAAATCTCGTGTACACCTCAAAGGTCAATAATGGTGTAGTATTGTACAGTGGAACCACTCTAAACCGAACACCAATACAACATCTGTGATCCTATGTTTGATGGGTTTTTTGGCCATTTATCTCGAATGTTAATGTATGTTCATGATTGAAAAGCACGAACATACGTTTCAGAATAGTCATATGCCTGCATTACAATGGAACATCTCTAAACCGGACACCCTGGGGACATCCCAGTGTGTCCGGTTTAGAGAGGTTTCACTGTACATCGTTAATCCATGCGTTATGACCACGCATGAGAAACATGTCTACTGAACACCACCATGATGGAGGACTTGCTGTCTCCGTTTCCATTATGCTAACAGAACACCATGATTACCACCATTAACCCTTTCACCCATAAGTAACTGGAATTGATTTTGATATGCTAATTTTACAACCAATCCAATCGTCAAAAAATAGTTTTCAGACCAAAAGAGGGTATTTTTGTTCTCAAAGATATGAAAAAAGTTTGCATGAACCGACATAACGGGCTTTCGGGTTAATTAAAGGTACATGCCCACGCAGCAGGTTACACTTTTCATTTTCTGTCATGCATTATATGAACCATTTGTCTACCGACTAACGAGTTATTTTTAATAACGGCGCGTGTTAATTGGTGTTAAATCGCATTTTATATGCCGCGACCAGAAAGGGTATTTTCCGACCTCGTGCTATTTTTACCAATACACGTCACGTGACACGGTCAATCATATCACATCTTTGACATGCGCAGTGAAGTATCGGAAGTTGAGAAGAAAAATCTCTTTTCGAGTCCAAATCTAAATCTCCACGTAACTCTTTCCATTTGGTGATCTGGTCGCCAATATTAACCACTCTCTCTCTCTATGTACTGCCTGTCCCTCAGACATTTCGCCTTTTTTTTGGCCGACGCCGTTTCATACAATTTCCGTCCTGGACGTTTCGACATGTTGATATTCTTGTTTACATATTGGGAAGCATACTGGCGCGCGTAGTATACTGCGCATGCGCACCGCAAGCCGTGATGTGAAAGTCGTCGTCCCCGCATATTATCAAAATAGACTGTTACCGCCGCGCGTCGCTAACAGTAAATTGATAATTAATAGATGATTATATTTGTATAGCGGGCACTCGTAATTGTTAGAACTGGTGCAATAGTGACATAATTATACACTTATTTAAATCCTATAAAGAACATTGTGTGCCTACTGCGTGGGCATGTACCTTTAAGAACGCAAGAACATCGAAACGATACATGACCGTGCAACAGTGCAGTTCAAGACATTTGGTTTTCAGATTACCATTGTACATGTATTTAAATTGTGCAATAATATTAATAAAAACAAATTACAAACAAACATATTCCATTTAAATTCTAAATATGCAATTGTCTCTTTGAAGTCATCAAAGTCGTTTTGCATGCATACCTTTTGGTAACTAACAAATAAACCTCTAATTGCTTGGTACACGGTTTTCAACAATATGTTCCGTTTTGCAGTGACAATCATAAACAATAAACAGAAACCAATAAAATATGTTAGAAGTAACATAAAAAACAAAATATCACAATAAATGGAAATTGAAAACGGTATAAGTAAGTATATAGCCGTGCCTGTAGAAATGAGACTTATGATTTTTGTGACCAGTGTAGATCCAGATCAGACTGTGCGTCATCCGCACAGTCTGATCAGGATCTGCACTGTTCGCCATTCCATCAATGAAACAAGCCGTCATGCTTCTAATAAGCAATACAGATTCACGGTTATCAGACAAGAGGAGCTTATGGGTTTTGCGATCAGTGTAGATTCAGATCAGCCTGTGCATCCGCAGTCTGATCAGGATCTGCACTGTTCGCTATTCCATCAACCAACATGCTTCAAACAAACAGTATAGATCGGTATCCGGCTGTGCAACAAGTGTGCTGTTCGATCAGGATCTACACTGATCACAAAACCTATAAGACCCATTTCTCCGGTCACAGCCACATATGATGATAAGGGTAGAGACTTAACCCTTTCACCCCTAAGTACATGTAACTGAATGGGCTGCGATATGTTAATTTTGCAACCAATCCAATCATCGCAAAATGATTTTCAGACTATTCCATTTATAAAAAAGGGGTATTTGTTGTTCTCAAAAATATGAAAATTACTTTCAAACAGTGCAGATCCTGATGAGACGGCTCGTTACGAGCTGGCTCATCTGGATCTGCACTGTTTGCATAAACCGATATAGCGGGCTTTCGGGTTCAAAGGGTTAAAGGTACATGCCCTCAACATATTATTTATAGGAATTAAATAAGTGTATAATTGCGTCACTATTCCACAGGCTACAATAATTCGCCTCCAGTATGTTATCTACGGCTACAATTTGACCCATTCAAAAAATGTGAGCAACCGAAGTGCATACCCAAACCTGTTGTATGTGGGTCAAAATTAAGTAAACTGCATATTTTATACATTTAAACAAATAATCCTTGATGTAGAACTAGTAAATTGCCAAAATAATAGAACAACGAAATCCTTTTCCCATGGAAGCCATCTTTTCTCTTTCTGTTGTTCAAGATTCAACATACCGAAATGAAGCTGTCAAATTTACAAGACATACATGTAATGTCAGATAAACACCTTGACACGGTAACCAATTTCTGCATGTGTATGTTCTTTATTAATAATGTATTGATACAGTTTTGACAGTTTTATAGTGTTAACATATCAAATACGCCGGATAACCGATTGCAAAAATCACTTGTCCATGTGTTACATTAAAGAGATGGGGTTAAATTGCTACCCTCGCGAGGGATATAGAGCGGGGTAGCAATTTTGTTTCTACTATTCCACCAGTTCTAAAAATTACGAATGCCAGCTATACAGATATACTACTGTAGTAATATTTATCTTACTGATAGTGACTCACGGTGGTATCAGGCTATTTTTATATGCAAATGATGCATGAATTTTTTAATTATTTATGCGTCACCTGAAAAAATAATATTTTCGACAGATTATAAAATATGATAATTGCTCATCAAAAATTAAATACGGAGAATAAATAATAAAGCCCGTTACCATTTTAAGAAAACATTGTTATTGCCGCTGAACATTTTCGTCTTATAAAAAATGCCAAACAATACCTGGGGTCATGGTGAATAAATGTTTATTTTGCCAGCAAAATGTCATATCTACAGAATATACACAACTACCTGTCTCCTGTATTATACCATGGCATTTGTGCCTACTGAGTGTGCACGTACCTTTAATAGTCAGTTGAAAAAACTGTCCACTATTGGATTAAACCAGTGTACATGGCGCCACAAACCACAAAGCTACAAAACCGCCAACGTTAATATGTCCCAGGGGGCCGTTTCACTAAACTTCGTATGACTAAAATGTTCGTAAGTGCAAAATGATGATGGTCTGTAAATTTCACATTAACACTGTTTTCTTGTAAACAATTATTGGATTTACATTTATTGGGTATAGGCTGCCTATGCTCAATAAATGTAAATCCATCAATTGAAATTCCCGACGATCCTAAATTTGCACTTACGAATATGTTAGTCTTACGGAGTTTAGTGAAAAGGGCCCAAGATGCCCACGTTTCAGAAGATCTATTTCCAATCTCAACTCGCAATCATTTGATTGGCTGATCTGTTGCACAACTGAGTCTCAGCCAATCAAGCTGCTTGATTTCAAGCACAATATTCAAGAATGTTTAAATGAAAAACTTAACAAATATTGGCAAGATTAGCGCTGGCGATGGTGTACATATTGCCTAGCTTCGGACAGAAACTCTGCAACACAGAGTTACTGCCCGCAAGTATACAATACCATTATGTTACCCTAGCAACATACGTTTCAGAATCACTTAACATCGCAATAAAATGTACAACGGCGCAATAAAAGTAAGCAACGCATGCCAACTTAAATACACCATGACAACTGTTCTCCGCAACCACTAACGAAATAACGAAATACTAACTATTATATCAATAAATGTATGGCAAACCGATTTAACAATATATATCAGAAGTCCCCTCCCTGTCGTGTTTCTACGGCAGCTTAAAAGGGACATGCGCATTTTTTCTATCTCGTTCTCACGACATATCATCTCGTTACCACGACATAGCATCTCGTTACCTCGTTACCACGACATAGCATCTCGTTCCCATCTCGTTCAAAAAGAATATTGTTTTTGCATTGTTTATATAGCCGTAAAATTTGGGCAGGTTTCATGAAACAGACAGTATCTCCGATCCATCATTGGTACCATTAAATTTCACTAACTGGCAGCTCACCAACCGGCAGGAATGACTCATAGGCGTCGCCAGGAATTTTCCAGCGGGGTTCGTCTACCAACGGTAGACGCCGACAGTCGAAGGCTGGAGACGGGGAGTGCACCCATCTCGGGTGTCCCCCCTCTCGTTAGATCGGGGTACGGGGGTCCTCCCCGGAAATTTTTTGATTTCTATGTGCAATTTCCGACGTTCTAATGCATTTTAGAGCTATAATTTCCACAATCGCACCACCGAATTTCCATAAGAAAAATATCTGTAAATCTTAGATAAATCAACACTCCTCCAAGGAAATCGACCCGAACTTGCGTCTCAGACAACTCTTATCACGAATCGTGATAGGAGTTGTCTGAGACGCAAGTTCGTCGTATTGCTGATGCTTAAGCTCTGATTTTAGGCACATTATGAAAACACAACATTTTAGAATAGTATACGTTTGAATATTGTCACCATGGAATTAGATGCATGTTGGGGTGGGGGGCTGTAGATGTGTTTTTTTGGGTTGGGGATGAATATGTACACATATGAAAATATCATTTACCCGGGTACAAAGTAGGAGTCCAACTTCCGTTGGCTTTTATCTTTAGATTTTTCATGATGCAGACAAACTATTGTTGTTGTTGTTGCTGTTGTTGTATGTCTATGATTAAGGCGCTTATTTTTCGCCACAATCTCTCAACAGCCACAGAGACTGGAGTTAAATTGGAGGGCGAAGCCGATTCTAGACTAGTTGACATCGCGATCATACATATTCAACATGTATTCCTGAAATAGAAACAGTCTATATCCAATAGCAGAGACGTATTATGTACTTTCCTTACCAATAGTCATATTTGCATCCAAAAGTTAAAACTGAAAAGGGGGTTCGTTCGCACCCCGACCCCCCCCCCCCTGACGACGCCTATGATGACATCCACGTCCTCCTGTTTACTGCTCTCCCTCTAACATACCAGCCCATACATTCTGGACTGGAACGTGGACATTAATTGATTGTGACAGACACATCATTGAATGTGGCATGAAACAGTCTACTGTCTGTTTCACGAAACCTGCCCGAATATTATGGCTTTTAAACAACCAAAATACTATGAGCCTTCTTTTTATTTCGTGAAATTTGATCAAATATTGATATTATTCGGAAAAAAATTATATCTCTATGGGAATTTAACAATAGGCAATAGGAGGTGGTAGTGCTGTGGTAGGAGACAAAAAACGAAAATGTTTGGAGATTGACTCCGAAACCTGGTTAGATAGCTTGGAAATGATCTAACTAAGAAAACAAAAGTTAAATTTTGAAAATCTTAACATGGGGAAATTGTACTTTCGTAATAAAATCAATATTGGACCAAATTTCACAAAATAAAAAGAAGGCTCATACTTAAATTTTGATACATTTTAACATTATCGAAACAATAATGTTTTGCATTGTTTATAGCCGTACAATTTGGGCAGGATTCGTGAAACAGACAGTAATTCGCTGGCTTTGCCAGCCATTGACCTGCGTTCCTGTGATGGCGTATACCCGTCAACACGACCATGTATATGGACATATATTCAGGACAAAAAAGTTTTCACGAAATCCTGCACGTCTACGGTTAACTTGTCACGCCTGTCAGACGCCCGGCTCAACCTGAAACAGACACGGGCAAGTCCAATTGGTTGACCTATAAACGACATGCACCGATTCAGCTGTTCAACATGTCAAGTTTTGTACCTATATTTACATGTCTCGTATGGGAGCATGGGCGGATTCAGGGGGGGGGGGGCGGCCCCGGCGCGCGCCAAAATGGCTGTGATAATGTAATAAATTCAGTATAATAAAAACTAATAAATTTATCTTTAAATTGAACGTTTCTTCCTCAAAGTATACTTTGCAAGAAAAGTATACTTTGCAATGTTGGTGAAATCGTCTACTAATCAATATTGTTATAAAGGCTGCCAATGCATCATCAGTGAGGGGCAGGAACACTTTCCTACTTTTAGTTTCTGGCGATACAGTTTCAGTTCGTTCAGTACTTTGATTGTCTGGTAGTCTTATCGACTCGATTGACTTTGACTGATATGTTAGCATTGACTAGATATTCTAGTAGCAGTAGTTACGTGTTGTATATTATGTTTACATATTTACCATGTGACTAAATTATATCTAAAGGGTATCCGCAGACCAGACTTTGACTTGGACTCGTGGACAGTGCATTCTTATGTTGGGATGTCATGCACCGTGACCTCCATATGTGGATGTGACTGAAGAAAGGCGGCTTATGACATTTGTGACCAGTAGCTCCTGATCAAATATCACACTCCTGTCGACTGATGACGATCTATATGGCCTGTTAGAAGCATGACGTTACCGAATGACGTCAGTGGAATGAAAACTAAAACAACGAAAACAACGTAATAATCGCTCGTTATATAGCATAAAACGTTACCTGATACAATAAAATAGAATGATATGCTAGTTTCTTTTGATAACACGTCTATCAGGCTTGGCAAGCCTCGGAATTCCTATGCGTTTCCTTGCCTTGCCTGATAAACTTGATATCAAAATACACTAACCTGGTATTATCTATATATATATGTATTCACATATAGAGCCAGTTTTTGTAACCCGCCGGTTTTTGTGACCGGTGTCACAAAAAACGGGGGGGGGGGGGGGGTGGGGGGGGGGGGGGGGGTTTTACAAAAACCGACTCTACATACACATACCATGCGTTCACGGACATTATTGCATATCCCCGTTTGTCGGTCATCCCTCGGGACTCGAACACACTGATCAACTTCTGTAGAGCCTTTGCTTTGTCGGGAGTATCGTTGCGGAAATGCACAAACATCTGGATACAGAACATAACACGTGAAACACATATTATCCCGTCAACACAGTGTGTATGTGCCGTGAAACACGTTGCCGTGAAACATTTTTGATATCCTGTCAATACGACCTACTCACTGCGTATGAATATGTGCGGTTGCTGGGATTATTTGTTTGCATTTTAAAGCCATGTATATGTGTTGACGGGATAAATAGAATAGTTAGTAGGTTAGTGCCGTGAATGGAAAAAAATATCTGGCGCGGCACGGAAACGGGATGTGCTCGGCAGAGCCTCGCCCATCCCGTTTCCTGAGCCTTGCCAGATATTTGTTCCCATTCACGGCACTAACCTACTATTCTCTATCACGATGGTATACACGTACATCAGTGGAACTCCTCTAAATCGGACACTCTGTGAGGGTTTTAGCACTTCATGAACGGAGACGAAAATGAAACAAATTACAGCGAAACCCATCTAAATTAAACACAATGATGTCCCCAGGATGTTCGGTTTGGAGAGGTTTCACTGTACACCAGTGGAACCCCTCTAAACCGGACACCATGGGGACCCCTCTGAGTGTTTAATTTAGATGGGTTTCTATGTAATTTATTCCAATGTCCTGTCTGTTCATGACTGTAAATGACACAACATTGATGCTTAATTACAGTGAAACCCGTTAAAAGCGGACACCCTGGGGACCTCCCAGGGTGTCCGATTTAGAGAGGTTTCACTGTATATCAGCAGCTATTTAAATGTTGCTGACTATGAGAGTGAGACGAGTATGTAAACCTAATGAATTAGATGTGTCATTATGGATGTACAGAATACGTGATTAGCGTTATTTTCACATGTAAAATGTATCTACTGTCTATTTCACGAAAGCTGCCCAAATGTTACGGCTATATAAACAATTCAAAAACAATATTTCTTTCCATCTTTCCATAATATTAAATTAAAGGAATGTTTAAGAACGAGCCTTTTTATTTCGTGAAATTTGGTGAAATATTGATTTTATTGCGAAAAAAAACAATTTCCCCATGTTTAATCCCCATATATACATCACAGAGTGAAGATGTCTATGGCGATTTAACATGGGGATTTTTTTTAGATTTCAGAAAAACTGGACGGATTTTAAAAATTTTATTTTTATTTTCTTAGATCATTTATAAGCCAGGTTTCGGAGTAAATTTCCAAAATGTTTCGTTTTCTGACTCATCCCACAGCTCTTCCATCTCATTTACCCCCATGTTAAATTCCCATAGACAAATACATTTTTCGTTATAAAATCAATATTTGACCAATTTTCACGAACTAAAAAGAAGGCTGATTCTTAAATTTTGATAAAATTTAATATTATCAAAAACAAATATGATCTGTTTTTGCATTGTTTATATGACCGTACAATTTGGACAGGTTACGTGAAACAGACAGTAGATATACATCCCGGTTGTCCAGCTAGTATGTCATTTATATGTGATTTCTATACATGACAGTACATGGAAAAGTAAGTATCACCAACATCTACCCTACGTGTTATCACGTCTTATGTACTACGTTGGTGATACTAATGACATTTTATATATGTGGCTATGACTGGAGAAATGGGTAGATGCATCCGCACAGTCTGATCAGGATCTGCACTGTTCGCCATTCCATCGATAAACCAACCGTTATGTTTTAACAAGGAATATAATTATATCGTTATCAGGTCACAGGAGCGTGCCATTCAACTAGTATAGTTGGACGTTTACAATTGATTGCCCAGATAAATTATCCAAAATATCGTGTATTCCTATAACATGTTTCGCCTTCAAGCAGATATCGTCGTGATGCATTTAGTCTCTCCAGCGCTCCAGATAAGTTTCGTGTCAAAAGAGTATTATAATTTCAAATGTAATCCGTATTTTACTTTTGCAAATATATTATTGATGTTATTCCTTATTAAATAGGGAATACATGATCATTTTCTTTTTTAAAAATCACTTATTTGACCTGCAAAAAGCAAACACTGTTTGCTTTTTGCATCTCAACTAAGTAAATGTTTACCTTATTACAGTATTTTCATTGCTTGATTTGAAAATAAATGCGTATTTTCGCATTGCTGCGAGTATGTTGTACCACCAATTGTGACAAGCAATGCGTATTCCGCTAAAATAAGTGCGTAAAATACGCCAAAATGCACCTTATCTGCAACGCTGGTCTCTCCGTATTTGTTTTTAAATCAACAACAAAAATCCTAGCCCCCGAGTTTCACCTTCATAACCACCATCTCGTCGGTGACATACACGTCCCGCTGGTGGGTAACGTCGGTGATGATACTGGTCGACACGTCGAGCGCCTGGAGGAACTCGACCGTCGGCTCCACGTCCCCCGCCAACATCACTAGGTACATGTCGCTCATTGGCTCCGGGTAGACCTCTATAATGGGCGGGAATTTTAAATAACAGGCCTGGATACATTCTTAATTTTCCACTCGTCCAGATTGGATCTGAACTCGTACATTCCCATAATTATGCCGCACTGTCTCTTCAAATTACCACTCGTCCACATCGAAAATGCATTCGCGAATACAATATATATATTGGACCAAATTTCACGAAATAAAAAGAAGGCGCATTCTTAAATTTTTATAACATTTAATTTTATCAAAACAAAATATTGTTTTTGCATCGTTTATATTGCCGTACACTTTGGGCATGTTTCGTGAAACAGACAGTAGGACTTCAGGGGAGTACGGTCTAAGAAGGAACGTAGCGGCAGGTCTATTAACATATACATCAACTGCATGTAATGAAAGAGCCACAACAAACAATCCCAAAAGAACCGCAAAATAAACACTCGTGTACCGAACGAAACATTTGACAGAAAGAGGGCGCCATTGGAAATAGCCAGTGAACAAAAACGTTCGAATTCAGTAATATTAATAATTTATGAAGTATTTTCTGTCAATGAAATTATTATTCAACACAACTGTACTACGAATGGATTCAGTGAGGCCCTTTCACTAAACTTCGTACGACTAAAATGTAAGTGCACATTTAGGATCGTACGACTAAAATGTTCGTAAGAGCAAAATTATGATAATCTGTAAATTTCACATTGTTTTTTTAATTATTGGATATGCATTTATTGAGCATAGGCTACATATGCAGTTTATGCTCAATAAATGTAAATCCATCAATTGAAATTCCCAAAAGATCCTAAATTTGCACTTACGAACATTTTAGGTGTACGAAGTTTAGTGAAACGGCCCCAGTTGTAACGCCGGAGTGAGCAACGACAGGCAATACATACCGACTTCATCGAATAAACTCGTGTCTTTGTAGGCATTCGTCACCCATTTATGGAACTCGTTATTTCGATTCTGTTCCTGCCTGTGCCTGGACAAATATAAGACAAACAGTTACTATCAACAACCCACATATGTATATGCATGTAAGACGTGACACGAAATCTACGAACCCATGACCAACATTCACATACATGTAATTAAGACTTAGCTTACCAACGCTTTAAATGTTTCTAAAATGCCCGAGGATGAACAGCCTAAAGTACACATATCATAATACAATATGCAATGCGTGCAAATACAGTACACCCGGTTATCTCTTGCTGTGTTGTTCGCAATAGCTCCAGTAGCCGATATAACCAACATTGCAAAGTATACTTTTCTAGCAAAGTATACTTTGAAGGAGCAATCATTTATTTTCATATAGAACTAACTACTGCATATATTTGATGATTAAAAGTATGCAGAATTATTATACTGAATGTATTACATTATACCAAATTGGCTGTGATAATGTAATAAATTCAGTATAATAAAAATTAATAAATTTATTCTAAAATTGAAAATTTCTCCCTCAAAGTATACTTTGCTAGTAAAGAATACTTTGCAATGTTGATGAAATCTGCTACAGATAAGCAATGTGTCTAAAGAGTATTGTACCCCCTGATTAAATTTATATGCGTATTTTAATTTTACAAATGTATTATTGATTTTCTCCATTATGAAACAGGGAGACAAATTTAACCATTCAGATATTTGAATGTATTATTACTTATTCACTTATTTATACTTTAATACAGATCAAAATTTACATAGTTGAGCTGAAAAGCTACTCAATTTGAAAATGAATGCGTATTTTCACATTGCTGTGAGTATTTTGTACTCCCACTGTTGATAATCAATGCGTATTCAGCTAAAATAAGTGTGTAAATAGGCAAATACGCATCAGGCCTTGGGGTTCAAACAGTTCCCGAGGGCCACAGCAAACGTTTGCACACGGCTGGACATGATCAAACGTTATTGTTACATTCCAACAAAAAACTGATGTAATTTGAGCATTATATTCAGTATTTTCATTCCATCAATGTTCAATGAAACACCCGCCATGCTTCTACCAAGCAGTATAGATCGTTATCAGACTACAATAATGTGCAATTGCATCAGGATCTACACTGGCCACAAATCTCATAAACACCATTTCTCCATTATACTGTTCACCATTCCATCAATGAAACATTATTCATGTTTATACCAATCAGCATAGATCTTTATTTATCCCGTCAGCAAAGTGCGTATGTGCCGTGAAACACGGTGCCGTGAAACATCATGTCAATACGACCTAATCACTGCGTATGAATATGTGCCGTTGTCATACTATTCGATTCTCCGATTTTGACGATGCGGCTCGGGTTATCTTTTCCATTTTAAAGCTATTTGTAGGTGTTGACGGGATAAATAGAATAGTAGGTTAGTGCCGTAGAATAGTAGGTTAGGTTAATGGCGCGGCACGGAAACGGGATGTGCTCGGCAGAGCCTCGCCCATCCCATTTCCTAAAGCCTTGGCAGATATTTTTCCCATTCATTACGGCACTAACCTACATTCATTCTCATATCGTGATATCGTCACAAATCACATCAACCCCATTTCTCCATTTACGTACCAATCCCTCAGCTGCTGCATCCGAATGATGTTGTAGGTCGCATATCGGCCTCCCTTCCTCAGGGACGCTAGAAGCCGTGGCAAACCGTGGTCAATCCTCTTAATGTTCGAGTCCCTCCAACCCAGCAGTAGCTATGGATATATACAGTGGAACCTCTCCAAGTCAGACACCCTGGGAGGTCCCAAGGGTGTCCGGTTTGAAGATGTTCAACGGTAAATCAGGCATGTGAGCACGTGGCAGGGATGGTAAAGTGGCTAAGCAATCTACTTATGTTTGGAAACCAGCAGAAAGTCGCGATGGGACAAATACAAATTGTCATGGAAGGAAAAGGAAGGTCAGCGCGGCAGTCGTGTTGTTTGACTATCCAAAATATCGTAAAAAATATACAGTTTTGATATTTCACACATGCCTTCCCTAAATGGTTCTCTATCATGCCATGTGAAATCCATGACCATCACACCCAGCCTACCTCAAGGCCAAGGTCACAGTCTTAGTGCGTTCACAAACTTAACACTGGGGAACTTTGTTATACTTTCTGTCTCCTTTCATGCCACATCTTAACATTTCACACATGTCTTGCTCCTCTTTTGGTTCTCATTCTCTATCATGCCGTGCCAAATCCACGACTGTCAGCCCCCGCTAACCCCAAGGTCAATGTTGGAATCTTAGTGTTTTCACAAACTTAACATTGGAAAAGATTGTTATAATTTTGTTTCCTTTCGCTCCACTTCTTGATATTTCACACATCGTTTCCTCTAATGGTTCTCTATCGTGCCGTGACGAATATTAAAATAAACAACCATCAGGCGTGCTTCTTTGTCTTCTGACCAGCTCGTGCTAAACCAGACATCAAACGTCATTAATTTAATAGCTTCGTCACAGTGATGGTTAAACACGCAATGTCATTCAAATGACATTGACCTGCTATTCGCATTTTTCGTCGTTGTTATACTGTCGTTTCCTATCATGGTGGACGAGTAAACTGGAATTTTATTCACCAGGGGCCCGTTTCACTAAAATCTGTACGACTAAAATGTTCGTAAGTGCAAATTTAAGATCGACTGGAAATTTAAATTGATGGATTTACATTTATTGAGCATATATATGCAGCCTATGCTCAATAAATGAAAAAAACATTGTTTAATGTGAAATTATTACTTTCATAAGTGTGCACTTTACGCACAATTTAGTCGTACGAAGTTTAGTGAAATGGGCCCTTGTTTCACACACCACATCGAACTATTTGTTCACTGTCACTTGCCACACTGTGTTGCTACTTGGCGACAGAGGGCTTGAAGTCTACACGATTAATGCGGAGTCTATGTGACTATAGGCACGTACTGTGCGGATGTAGTGCAGTTTTTAACGCGCACAACTTTGATTTGCATAACAAAAGGTAGTTATTCTTTATTTGTATTGTTGAAGCTGGACATGTTTTGCTTGCTATCAGAGGTACATTAAAATTGCATGCCCACTCAGTAGGCACAAACTGTTCTTTATCGGAATTAAATAAGTGTATAATTGTGTCACTATTCCACCAGTTATAAATATTACGAGTGGCCGCTATACAGATATAATCATTTAGTAAAATTTATTTTACTGATAGTGACGCGCGTTGGTATCAGCCTATTTTCATATGCAAATGATGCATGATATTTTTTATTATTTATACTAATTAAATGCGTCACATGAAAAAATTATACTTTCGACAGATTATTAGGTATGATCATTGCTCATCAAAAAATAAATACAGAGTATAAATAGTAATGTCCGTTAACATTTTAAGGAAACACGGTTATCGCCCATGATATCAGTGTGGAAATTAAGTTACATCTGATATACAATGTGTAATGATGCCAATCAATACGTGGGGTAATGGTGAATGAATGTTTATTTTGCCAGAAAATGTCTAAGATGATGTCTCTGATATAACGAACAGTTTATGCGTACTGAGTGGGCATGTACCTTTAACACAATCGCTTGGTTTATATTAGTAGTCCGAAAATAGAAATTGGGTATGTGATTTTGCATGCAAATATATGAAGAATTAAAATTACTATATACTGTCCCGAAAATACTGTATGTTTATGTCCCATATCATAGATCACATGCTATTTGTTTCATAACATCTATTTCCCCATGTATACACAGTCGAAACTGACAGTTTCTGCTAGATCGTTTTCAGTTTTAATGCGACGGACTCTGCATGCTCCATTTTCAGCAGCGACGGAGTCTGACAAGGCGGCGACAAAGTCTGTATGCCATAAAGTGGACATTAATCTTTCGTTTATAGAGGGCGAGTACATGATTATGGATGAGTTGGACATCTCGTACAACATTGAGTTAGCAGGCGATGAGCCCGTGGCTGTTTCCCAGAACCTAGCCGAACCGGGGTTGAATACTTACGCGACAGAGCCAGAGATTCCTGGTACTAGAACAGACACATCATCGGTCATCGTTTTCAGCGAATGTAGGAGATGGCTCATGTCCATAGAAATTAGCTTCTCCGAGATGCTTTCCGAACCCGGCCGTGATCTGTTCGCCGTCTATACATATTGTGCATGTCTTAGTGTTGTCTGATGCTTTTGCAATTGTCTAATGTTGGAAAATATTATGCCTGGTTGATTGCAGTCTATGGTGAACTTGTTCATCTCATCTTTAAGGCATTTGATGTTTGGACATACAAAGTTAACTTTAGATACATCGGGTGTTAGATCACTCTTTGTACTGTTCAAGCCGTCAGTGAGCTGACCTATACATTTCAATCCACCCATGAATCTAATGAACTTCCCATGAAATTGTGCTAACCCAACTGACCAAAATTGTTTAACTTCATCAGTGAAACGCATGGCGTGGATAGACTTAGCTTCATTGAAGCGGATTACGTCCAGAAATAACTGCCCAGCCACATGGCTGACGCTAAACTGTCCCAGTCGATTGTGCTGTCGCAAGTGTTTTGTTACAGCACGCACAATGTTTGCAATTCATCAACAACAAGTTTTAAAATATCGCTGTCTACAGTTAGTACCTGCACATCGGACACGTCATCAAGAGGAACAACATTTTCGAACATATCGTTTTTCCGTGACGGATTTGCAATGAATAAGCGATTGTGGACATGTTTTGCTGGCGTCTTTATTCTGGAAACCTTTGATAACATACTTTTATTGGCAGATTGGACAGGGACATTTAATCGATTTGCGTGCTCATTAAAATACACCTCTTAAATATCGCACTGTATGTTTTCACCTTTAATCGGGAATGTGCGTGGTCTAAATCTTGCGCTATCCTTACATGGACACAGCACGGTAATCGTCTAGTGAGGGTGTATCAGTATTACATGTCTAACACCATCCGCAATACTCGTAGAACTGCTTACTAGACACTACCGGCAGCAAACTTAATTGTTCTGGACAACAAGACCAATACTAGTTATTGAAATATCAGCAACACAACGAATTTATTAATTAAATGGATCGACAATACAGTACTGCTCGTCAAACTGTTCCTAGTTTACTCGTTTTGTTGTTTTATTTCCGTTGAGTTCGTCTCCAGTTCTTTACAAGCATCGAGTTATTACGCGTTTCCAAACATATAACATGTGTTACCCATTCCGAACGTATAGAAAATAGAAATATTGCAGTATTTTGACATCGAGAGCAAATGAAATGTATCATAACCAAAATGGTAAAATGGAAAAGGGACCAGTAATGTACGGCAGCTTAAAAGGGACATAGCATCTCGTTCCCTCGAGATAGGATCTCCGTCCCACAAGATAGAATCTCGTTACCACGAGTTAGCTATGTCGTTCCCACGAGATAGCATCTCGTTACCACGACATAGCATCTCGTTCCCACGAGATAGCATCTCTTTACCACGAGTTAGCTATGTCGTGGGAACGACTTAACATCTCGTTCCCTTGAGATAGCATCTCGTTCCCACGAGATATTTAGTCAATGAAAACGAGGCATAATGACCGCCATATTTCTTTCAGCCAGAGTTGAATATAGTCCTGCAGTGAAAACACGATTTTGGGATTTACCTTGTTTTGAATAACATAGTTTTTTATTACTGATTTTGGATGTCCAAGCCTTCTCGTTTTGAAATCCAACTGATGGCAAACTGTCATCCTTGACCGTTTTGAGAAATTTGCTTAAATTCAAGATGGCTGCCATATAGTGTGCAATATAGTTGCATTCACATGAAGAAATTAAGCAATTTAAGAGCGTAAACTGGGTATATTTGACATAGTGATGAAAATTGGCAACTTTAAATTTCAATTCCTTAACTGCGATATTGAAAACATCCAAGATGGCCGCCAAAATGTAATAATTTTACGTAATTTCCTGAGTTCGTCACAACAAAGAGTATTATTTTTATAATCTTGAGCTTACTGAAACAATGAGTGTTAGTTTTTTTTAACTTTGCAGTGAAATTGAATAATAGCAAATAGCAGAACTCCAAAATGGCTGCCAATATATTACATTATACGTGCAATCGTATCTCTACATAAGAAAACATATATAACTGCACTCAGACCACGTATTAGAGCAAATGAGCATACGAATATTGTATTTAGATACACAATGATTTTAGTATCTCAGGTACGCAGATATATTTTTGTTTCAATAGCATTAGTCCAAGATGGCCGCCAAATATATTGATATTATTGTAGCAAATAGCTTATATAATTACACTCGTATGTCACATCTAAGTATTAAGTGAAGATGATTTGTTTTCTTAAGTTAATATACACCATTAGACAACGTTTAATAACAGAAGTCCAAAATGGGCGCCGGATAATAATATAGTACATTCTACTGTCAATGTCATTACCAAGGTCAGGAATGATCGAGACAAATTGTCTCCCCTATTATCATATGAACCAAGTATACTTCAATTGTTATGACGTTATGGCCAATATAGTCTGATCAGACGAACGAAAAGTGGTAACAATGCAGTTGAAGTGTAAGGGATAGGCTAGAGTAGATAAGTACACGTAATCACTTAATCACTTATAATGTACACAATATTACATGGGTAACACACAGGAATACATGACACATTGATATGCGAACATCACTGTACTGTGCATGATACTATTCAATTACTACAAGGTTGTAAGCCAATCGACTGTTATACTTAACGCAACTTAAAAGCTATAGACGAATAAACTCAGTATGTGGTATCTCAATGGTCCCGTAGTGGACAATACTATGAATGCAAAAGTACTTTGATGATCGCTAATCAAAGTGAAATAACATACAAGTATAACATGGCATAACGAACATTGGAGGACAAATGACAATCATCTGAGCTACCCCAGTGCTGGCGTATCTCAATAGATAGTGGTAACCTCTGAGTATCAAGGTCCCAAGGTCTGCCTCACCCGCAATATGAGGTCTAGTCAACAATATGGCTATAATCCAACTTCAAGTGGATTAATCCATAAACAATATATGTAGTCTTACTACAATCCTTTAGCCATGATATGCCATGATAGGAGTATTACCATACACTATCAAAGTATACATATGTATTGCCTATGCAATATATTTTCCAAAGTATGAATGTCAAAAGCCAAAGCCGGATGTGGTTACATCACATGATAGTCAATAACGATAATGTTCCGGAAGCTGGTACCGGAAGTAAAGTTCCCAAGGTAGTATTATTTCCGGAAATGGTGGACCAGAGGTAAAGTTCCTATGGTATCACTCGACTGTAGCAACCCGGATGTGGTAGACCCGATGTAAAGTATCCATGGTGAATCAATGGGTTGTAATACCGGAAGTGGTAGACCGGATGTAAAGTTCCGATATAATACAAAAATGGCGATTATCACTATGGCTAAGACGCCGGGAAAAGTTTCACTTAGGTGACATTCAACTCGGTGGTAGTATAATGATATGATAGTGTGTATGGCGTTTCACTTCACTAAACTAGGCTGTGACTGTCTGCTGAACGCGATGTAGCTATCACACACTGCTCTATACGGGCCTGTACCCGGAGCT